>CABHPP010145311.1:30000-42610 GCA_902168425.1 Peromyscus attwateri
CCATCCCCTTTGTGCAAATCTTGTGAAAAACTCATTGACCTAGGCATTTTGTTTTTGTGTTCCCGCCATCCTCCTTGCCCTGTTTATTATGATATTAGCTAGGATCTCTGTTCCTAAGAGGAATGGCTAATTCAGAGCTCATTAAATGCAGGACTCCAAACTGTTCATTATACATTACCTCCATCTTGTTCCCACTGAGCATTGTGTGCTTTTGTGTTTACCCATTACCAAGCTTAATTAAGTCCTTTAAGAGTTTCTCCTAATCCTGAAAACTTTGTGTTGTTAGTAAATATGTACTATTCATTTGCATCACTTCTGAATTATTAATGAATATATTTTTACTGGTTTCTAAAAGCCAACTCACTGTTCAATCTGAATACCTATCTCAACTTGCTTTTTGAAAATCTCCTAGTATTAGATATTTTATCTACTATTAAAAATGCCACAGGTTAATTAGGGGATGTTCAGTCACACTATTATGGGACAGTCACAAAAAAAATTGACAATGACTAGCTTTTCCTAGCTGTGAATAATCAATTAGTTCCTATGAAGAATTTCAGCCAGTTAGAAAAACACAATTTGATTTATTACAGCTGACCCAAGTGGGCTACCTGGGTAGACACTGCTCTCTTCTGCTAAAGGAAAAATATATGTAATCCTCAGGTGAATTCCTATGATCTCTCTCTCCTCACATTTTAGTCAACAGATTCATCATTAGCCAGCTAGCAGTTCCTCAAAGATACTCTTACAACCAATGATAAATGATATGGATTTGTTAGTGCTTTGGGTTTTGTCCTGAAATTTCATCCGAGTTTTTAAAAAGTGAAAATCAAGAGAAGCAATGCCATTTCCTGCCCCCTAGACTCCTATGGATTCCATTGGAAAACCTAAGTTGGTAGTCTCCATCATTCCATGGAGAAATGAATTGCAAGATGGTGCATTATCATGTTGAGCTTTATCTTCCTACACTGTCAGTTTGAGAGGGTGCAGATATTATAGACTCGTGCAAGTTCATGTGTATGATATCATTGATTTCTTGTTATGGTCATGGGGAAGTCTGCCTTCAAATCCTTTCAGACTTTAAAAATGAATTCTGGATCTAATGAAGTCACATGTGGCAGGTATGTCCTTTGTTGTCCTTTCCTAACTAGATATTGTCCCCATCTCTGGGTCTACATCACAGACGCAGCATTGTTATGCATTCATCCATTGAATCAATGCATTTGTTCAAAGAAAATCTTTTATAACCTTAACATGGAGCTATCTAGAAAAGGGAATTATAAGGAGACAGCAAAGCAAATCCTAGCTGTCAACTTTTGATTGGGGCCATGAATATTTAAGTGTTATACCTAACACAATATGTCCACACAATGGCCCTTCCTTTTCTTATTTCAGAACTTCCCTTCTAGGAATAGACTTCTCTAAAGTAGCAATAAAATGAAATCCTACTCGCAAGTAGAGTAATTGAAAGAGACTTCTACTCAAACTGGCAAGTGAACTAGATGAGTCATGCGCTGTATTGTCCTTCCTTCTTGTGTTCTTTGTGGCCTTCATGGCAATCTAAATCTCAAGCAAGCGGATGCTGCTTTTCTCTTAGCCTAATGATGTGAGGAGGAACAGCAGGTTGTGAAGATGTCTTCCAATGGCCCATCTTCAGAGATATTAAACATTAAAATTGCTCCCTACACTGTCTTCCCTTCCCAGTTCAATACTGGCGATGGGTCAATGAAACAGAGAATTGCTGTAACACAGGAGAAAAATCTTGGGATGTTTTTTAAAAAATTAAAAAAAAAAAAAAAAAAAAAAAAGTGACAGCCCACATGAAACTGAAGAATTAGAACCTGGAAATCAATAGACTTCCTTTCGGGCTCAGAGAGAATAGGTAGATCACTGACTGAAAGAGCTTACTAAATAGTCAATACTCAATATCAGATCCTCAGGGTCAGCCCTGGAGAAGGTTGATAAATAAAAGAAATGAAGCAGGGAAGGTATCTCAAAGCTCCATCTGCTCTCCACTTTTCAAACATCACAATTGGAGTAACTTCATCACTGCCGTCCCAGGGTGCTTAAAGACAGAATGAAGTCAGGAGAAAACCATGAAAGTTGTCCAGACCGGCTTCATCCCTCCCTCTGCAATGCCTTTCTTGCACCTTATCACTCAAGTTTATAAAGTGAGCTGCCAGCTTTTACCTGTTGTTCCTAAAAACACCACAGGTTTTTGCATAAGCATCAGACTGTTTTCATTATTTCCTTTGCTGAGACTGTACAGTTCTTAGTATTCTGTTCGTGTTCCGGGAAAATGAGCTAAAGCTTTAAGTTCAAGGCAAGTGACTTTCAGCATTGAAATACGCTGATGGAATTCGGGTACAGCACAAAACGTTGGAAAAGTTAAATTTGGATATGTCAATAGGATTAATACCAAAATACTGATTGTGGATAGATGCGCTGATCATAGTATTTATTATATTCTTAACGCATATCTCTTTAGGCGATGTAAGTCTTTCATTTATATGACAGCTTTGCTAGGTGGGTTTTCTTTCTGCTGTTTATGGGAATTAGGAGAATCTGGCATGTATTCGAAAGGCCCATTTTACATTTTCAGCCTAGCATTGTTTCCCTGCTTCTTCACATGAAAATGGGGCTATGAATAGTTACTTATTCTTCAATATAGTTGTTTAAAATTCCTTGAAAAATATAAAGGGGATACTTCTTTTAAGTGGCAAGTCTAAGTCAGAGTTGTATAAGAACTTATCATAGGATAAACACGTATTCTTATTAATGTTCCAAAATGCTTTATGTATGTATGATTATAAATCCAAGAAGAATTGCCCTCATCTTTTTAAGAAAGAAAAATTACTTATTTACACATTGTAGATGAAAAAAGCAAAGGCCAACCAAAAAAAAATTTTAATCCTTTAATCCTTTAATCCCAGCACTCGGGAGGCAGAGGCAGGCGGATCTCTGTGAGTTCGAGGCCAGCCTGGGCTACCAAGTGAGCTCCAGGAAAGGCGCAAAGCTACACGGAGAAACCTTGTCTCGAAAAACCAAAAAAAAAAAAAAAAGAAAAAAGAAAAGAAAAAAGCAAAGGCCACTGATTGAGCATAGGAGTAAGCAGAGGGCAGGCTTGAGAGTGGCCACGGTGACAGCCACATTCATTCCCACCTCTACTGGGGCTAAATGCAGTTAGAAGTTGGGATTGTGTCTTGACTGTTGGATTTCTACTCTGTACTTTCCTTCCTTCTTGTTTAGATAATGGTGGCTCCGTGTAAACAATGCTGAAAGTGTCAGGCAACTGCGAAAGGAGTTCTAAGTCAGGCCCTTCTTTGCTCACCCTCAGAACTATAATATTTTCCTTCTTTTCTGGATCCATGCTTGGGGACTCCTTTGTTGGTCAATCGATGAACTGATAATCACTTGGCTTATCATTAATTTTTGCTTCCTGATTTTATGGTACCAATTTCTGGCTAGGAAAATAGATGCCAGTTACCTTGAGTTTTATGTTGTACATATTTGTATTCCAAAGCTCCAATTAAATTTTGTCTTGAGTCTACTTGCCATCATCTCTCAGAAAAACAAGCTAAAAAATAAAACGCAAGTCAGGGCTTAGATTTGGTTTTCCCTCTAAATAACATTACTTTTGAATGCTGGGGTGTTCTGATACATGCCATATATCTTATGGCTTATGTATTCTTATGTATTCTCACAGAGAGTGAGAATACATTGTACACATGTCTTTAGAAAGCCTGTGAGCTTGCAAGAGAGGATGCTGGGTCAAGACATAGGAGGTGGTTCAGGAAAACAAGTGGAGTTTTGTATTTTGTAAAATACAAGATTTTGAAGGTTCTAACCCAAAGCCATTATGAAAAGGGCCTTAGATAATCTTTTGTCCTTAGACTATTGGAAATATCCTGGCTAACAGTGCTACACAGCTTATCAATACTGTTACATAAAGTAGTGCATTGGCATAGCTTATTAAGAGTGTTTCCCAAAGCTGTAGACAAAAGCATGTTTCTCACATCACAACCTATATGCAGTTGCATCTGGCATAAGTTTCACACTGAAACTGCTCTATTCTTCCTGGCACACTAATTCACTCTTTCTTAAGCTACCATCCCATATTTAGGACATAATCAAAGCTTAGCATTGAGTAAGATTCCTGCTAGGCTCCATCCCTCAACTATTTTCCAACCACAGGATGTCTCTCCCACCTACTAAGATAAATCATTTTGTTTGTATAATAGCACTTTTATAATTGTGCCGCAGCACTCACAAGAACTTAGGCCCCAGACAATCAATATTCATCATTCAAGCAGTTGTCTTTATTTTCCACACCGCTTCCAGCCTGATAGCTTCAAGGCTGGGCTGATGTGAAAGAGCCCATGAGTGTCATTGAAGAGGCTGTGACATCAACGTTCAAGTGTGTAACCCATTCATTGTTCCACACATATTGCTAATGCCAATATTCTTGTAGTTTTCCTGAATGCATGCAATCTGTTGTATCTCTCAAAGAGTTTGCTGAAGGCATCTCTTTCATTCATTTCATATACGCATCTATATGTAACTATAGGGTGTCTTGATGCTTTAAAGGTATTTTCACAAACAGCATTGCATTTGGGTCTCGGTCAGGTAACTGTGGGAGATAAGCATCATTTCCTTATTCATGGGTTAGGTAATAAAAATCTCAGTGATATTTGTCAGCAATATCATTGGGACTTAATATTTTTATTTAATATCATTTATACGTATGTGTGTGTGCCTGCTTGTCTGTGTGCCACGTATGTACAGTGTGCTCAGAGGCCAGAAGAGTGCACCAGATCCCCTGGAACTGGAGCTACAATGATTGTAGGCTGCCATGTGGGTTCAAGACCTGAATCTTAGTCCTCTCTGATGGCAACAAATGCTCTTAACCACTGAGTCATCTCTCCAGCCACGCACTGGAACTTCAAACAGGACTTGTGTTCTCCAGTCTCATTTTATTCTTCTTGCATCATTGTGTGAGACTGGGTGATCTGAGAGCTAGTGTAAGTTATTCCTTATTAAAATTGTCTCCCCAACTTGACATATGACAGCTAACACTGTTTAAATTCATTTAAACCAGAATAATAGAAGTTCAAGGTTTTTGATACCTGATGTATTCATAGAGAATACCACTATTCGCCATAACACCTGGGCTCTCCAAGCAGAAGAAAAAGTTTAGCAATAGACTGTGGAATGTCAAAGTTTGATAAGGAAAAGAGGAAACTGATGATGGGGTTTTTCTGAGTGGGACATTAGAGAGGGCTGTTTAGAGATCAGGTTTCAGAAAAGGATGAATGAAGGCTTGAACTTGTTACGGGGGGGGGGGGGGGGGGGGGGGGGGAGTGACAAGCTGGGAGTGTTTCATGGTCTGAAAGCCTTGATTGCATTTGGCCTCAGAGAGCTTTTATGACAATATTCCTTTACGATAAGCAATGAGGAAAGAATTTGTCAGAACAGGAAAAAAAATTAATCACATTCAATTGTCACTAGAATGAGCATAATTCTGCTTTCTACACTCTGTCTAGATGCTTATTAGATATCCTGAGCACTTCATCCCCCATCCCCCATGGTGTCCTGTTAGGGACAATGGGATCAAAGCCATAGCTCACTTGTGGCAGAGTAGCCCACATGGCATAACTAATGTCTTTATTATGAATATTCATCCCAGTGACAAAGGTTGGGCTATGACATACTAAATTATTTGCTTTCTATTGCCATGACAAAACACTATGACCAAGACAACTTATAAAAGAAAGCATTTAATATGGGCACTCACAGTTCCAGAGGCTTAGAGTCCATAATTATTCCAGTGGTAAGCATGGAAGCAGGCAGGCAGACAGACATTGTGCTGAGCAGTAGCTGAGAGCTTACGTGTTGAAACAACAACCATGAAGCAGAGAGAGAGACAACTGGGAATGGAGGGAGCTTTTGAAACCTCAAAGACCAACCCCCATTGACACACCTCCTCCAACAAAGCCACTCCTCCTAATCCTTCCCAAACAGTTCCACCAACTGGGGACCAAGTACTCAAACATATGAGCCTTTGGGAAGGTATTCTCTTTCAAACCACTACACATACTGAGTGTCTACGCTTTAATTTTTAGGCATAATTTTCCTTAAAAACCTACAGCAAAATGGAAACTTTGTTGATGTGGTTGGCCTTTGTGATTTCTGTGTCATGAAATTTCTACCTATCTTTGCTACAAAGCACATTTTTGATCCACACCCCAGACAGCGATCTTCACACATGAACCATACTTTGTTATAGCAGAATCCATAAGCACAATGACCCTTTATTTATTGCATGTCAGCCCAAGTCATAGCACTTGTGTGTCATGTGATACAAATTAAACAAAACAGCTGCAACTGTTTCCCTACAACTCGTTAAAAGCAAAAATGGAGAAAGAGTTACAGATGCTAACGTCAAAGGCAGCCTTCTGTGAACTTGAGTGGCTGTAGACAGAAACTTCTCAGCTATCAAGTCCTCAGAGAAACCTTAGTCGTCAGGAGAGGAAGCGTTGCTGGGAATGTCACATCACTATTAATCTACAGCTGCGCGGAGATTGATGTTCCCATTTTACCCCGGGAACCTATGGACGGTTACAGCTCTCCGTGAAGGTCAATTTGCCTTTCTCGCAAGGCTTTTTATGCCTATCATGCCATGTATAGATCTGTCATAATATGATTGGAGAAGGACCTTAGGAAGTTACAGTGGGACGGCCAAATGAAGAAATGAATGAGCAGCGTGGTACTAAGTACCCATCTAAGAAGTCTGAGCTATAAAGTTCAGATCTCAATTATAATGTGCTTCCCATGCCTTACATGTACTGGACAGTCACTGCTTTAAAGACAAATTGAAATTAAGTGAACCGGATCAAGATTGCAAAATGCTTTTGGCAATGGACTATAATGGAGATGTGTGTGGTATTATCCCAGACATGGACTCTAAGCCTGCTCCAGCCTTACCACTGAATGACCTTGCCCAGCTGCTTGTGAGCAAAAGGACGGCAAGAGCATCTTCCCATAGTGATATTTTGGACATCAAATGGGATGTTGTATGTGAAAGGTTCACAGTAGTTACTTACAGTAGTTAGTCTTGCTCACAAAACTGTTAATTCTTGAAACCAAATTTTTTTTTATAATTGTATTCATTTCAGCAAGTCCTAGCCTAAATTGATGTGTATATATATGTAATATCCTATCTTTTCATATTAACTTTATATACATGAGGGTAAGATTCTCTGGCTGGTAATTTGGATGGTCATGTATTCACTATAGACATTTTAGCTCATTATATTTACAAGTAGCTATGACCAAGCTAGTGGGTAGAGAGGGGGAGGAAGAAGAAACCTGTAAGAACAGGGATGTTGCATAATGCCCCAATCATTGACTTCCACAAGGACATTAAGCATGTAAGTACAAGCAATATTAGTAATTGCCAGATCCCAAAGGTAAGTGATAAGATCAGCACGTGGCACTTATATAAAGCATAAAAAGGCAGCACACAGTGGTAGGAGATGGAAGCCAGAACCGTAAAAGGGTGATGCTAACAGGGTGAGCCCTGGAAGAGGGAGATGAATGGGAAATACTAAATGGATTTAAGCCAGAAGAAAAAATTCTTTGTTCAGCTAATCAAGTATCCTGGCCAGCATCCTTTGCTGTCAGCAGCATTTTCAATGGTTCATCTTTAGGAGGGAGCTGGCAAGCACTCACCAGGCCTGGCCAGAGGTTCCAAGATATCAGTAACTTATCTTAAAATGCCTCACATGCAGTGGGCTAGGAGCATTAGTTAATTTAAATCTATCAGTGAACTTTCTAGTTAATTATAGTCCACAATCCACAGGGAATGTTGGAAGCTCAGGAAGACAGACATGTGGGGATAGTTACCTCTAAAGGAAAGTGAACCAGGATGGCAATTTGCAGGGAAATGCTTCTCCTGCCTGGACCTCAGGCAGCCCTACAATGTGTTCAGCAACATAGTGAGAAGTAAGTTCTGCTGTGGATATCGCTCTGTATGCTGTGAACATGTTGCTCTGATTGGTTAATAAATAAAGTGCTGATTGGCCAGTAGCCAGGCAGGAAGTATAGGCGGGACAAAGAGAGAAGAGAATTCTGGGAACAGGAAGGCTGAGTCAGGAGTCACCAGCCAGACACAGAGGAAGCGAGATGTGAAGGCAGAACTGGGAAGAGGTACCAAGCCACGTGGCTAAACATAAATAAGAATTATGGGTTAGTTTAAGTTTAAGAGCTAGCTAGCAAGAAGCCTGAGCCATTAGGCCAAACAATTTTAATTAATATAAGCATCTGTGTGTTTATTTGGGTCTGAGCAGCTGTGGGCCCAGGGAAGGACTGGAGAAAATTCCAGCTACAAAGTTCTCATCAGCGAAATAAACGGTAGATAAGCTAATGCTATAAAGGCCTTTCCACCTTTATATTGTCTATTGCACCAACAATGTCTAAGAAGCAGCAAGCCCAGGGGCTAGGATACTCTAGAATATGTGTAGCAAGAGGGAAATCCCGGAGCTGAGGCTTTCTGCTGCCAGGAAACTGCTGCACAGCCTCTGCTGTACTTCACCAACAATGTCGTCGTTTGACCACCCACAACACGAAGTAGCTGGGAATTCATTCAACTTCATGAAAAGCACCATGTGACTGCCTTGGCGCACGCTGGTTAATAAATGTTTTCATCATGTGGCAAACTGTGAGGCTTGTTTTCACTGTTAATATACAAACTGCCAAAAGACTGTAGGGGACGAGACACACACAGTTCACCTTTCTCTAATTAGCAGCGAATTATTGTTAATACCTGTCTGTGGAGAAGAGTCTAATGATCATTCATGAATGGCCAAATTGGCTTGGGATGTGCTAAGCAAGCTAGAGAGCACTGCCAGGTGCTTGCTTTCATGGTTTAGTACACATACAGATCTTCAGTGTCCATATGGATCACGAATTTCTACACACTTGCAAGCAGAATAGGTTGTACAATGGCGGTGGTGGGGTTCAGGAAGATCAAGGTGCAAGGATGTGTGTAAGCTATTACTATTGATATAATGTGTGTATGATGATAGAGTTGTACCCATAGTACACAAAATATGAAATCTAGACTGAGTAAAATTCGGTGACACAGAAAAGAGTGGGCTGGAGTTGGGTGTTAGAGAAAACAGTACCTGCTGTGAGTTTTGAAGGACAACTTGGAACAAGCTGAGAGATTGACAATGAAGGGAAAAATAATGTATTCAGAGGCACCCTGGAGGAGCCTGAAGTACAATGAAACCCCATGGTAATGCATTAACTTGAATTCAGATGTGAAGCAATTGGCTCGCCTGGTCATTTCATTTATCCTTGCCAAACAGGCTACTGCATTGCGTGTGACTGCATTATTCTAGATCCCATTTGTAGCAACAGGGCAACATTCCCTTTATTTGTTTGACTGATGTGACATATGCAGCTAGGACAGGGGAGGGGATTGTGGAAAGAGATGGTCCACTCGTGGAAGGTCTAAAGCATCCTATGACAGCACCGGGCAGTCGTGTGAGTCAGACGGCTGTTCAGCAGGGAAACAGTGTCTGTAGATTCAGGGTTAGGAACATAACTGACATCAGTATAAAAGGTCAATGGAAGAAGCCTACATTGAGGCAGGGAAAAAGACAAAATGCCATTGTACCATGACAGATAGACAGGGTAAAGATGCAAACTGAGGCAGTGGTCGCGGAAATGGAGGCAGAGTTTCAAGTGACATTTGGAAGGACTGATGAGGTCTGGTGACTGAAGGATGTAGGGGTAGAGAAAAGACTGGATGGCATCTTACTGTTTGGGATGATTTAGTGTGTTGTGACACTGTCATTCAGGAGCCAGTTTGGGATAAAAGAAGATAAAGGGTTTATCATTAGATGTGTTACGCATTTTTAGCAAATCCATATATCCTTAATTATTTTTCCTTAGGAATTGCAAAGAAGTTAGTCTGACAGAATGGAAAGCCATTAGGTCACAATAGCTGGAAGTTAGTGGGATTCGATTCATTTTTTTATGAGTTGACTGGGCGATTGGAAATGAAGCTGTCAGAGACTTGACTTGGGGTTATTTGTCATCAGCTCCAATCAGGATTTTAATAAATGGGAAGAGGCAAAATCGATTCTATTTAGGAAAGGAAAATGAGGATGGAGGCACCCATTTTTGTGGAGAAAAGACTGTCCAATCTCAGTATGATCTTGCATTCATCATAATCTTGCTGAATGAAGGGCTGCAACACCATGGCTCCTCAAATGAGTTTTAGTGGTGAAAGAGATGCAGGGATTTGTTTTTAAACTTCACTGAGACATTGACTTAAACATTCCATTAAATATATATATATTTATATTATAATAAACATATAAATATATATTTAAATATATATATATGTCCGTCCATCTATTCATCTATCCAACTACTCAACAAATATTTATTGAGTATCTGCTCAAGAATGGGAAAGCCTGGGGAAATTTCAAAAGAAAAGTACTAAATCATGGTCTAAACACTAAAAGAGAGCTTCAGTACTTCAAATCTCCACTTTCAAGTACGGAACCTAGAACGTAAGTCAGCAAGAACCGAAGCAGATTAACACCTGCTCTCAGATGGATTCATTTTGGATGTGGTCCAGGTTTATTCCTTCTAGCATTACTAATTTAAAATCAAGAGAGTTCGTATTCAGAGTTCTTGGCACGATTGTGTGTATATTATCTGGTATGTAAGTATAGAAATCAAAGAACAATGTGTGTCCTTTCTAAAAATCTTAGGATAATTCAGATAGATGGACTTAAAGTAAGGAATAATTTCTTTTTTCTTTAAACACCAGATTGGTAGTAGTTTTAGAACATGATTTGCAAAAGTAAATAGATAAAAAGTTTTTAAATCGGGGCCGAGCTTATTACCGTTGTTTGGGTAATAAACAACGAATCTTCCCAGTTCTCTACTGCTATTGCAGCAACGTGCATACATCATAAATGCATCTGAAGAACAGGATCCAAAGCAGAAAGTTGCTACTTACTTCTTATCTAATCTAGGACAAGTTACCTACTCATGTTAATTACTTATCAAGCGCTAACTATGTGCACAGATTGATTGTAGGCTTCCTTTTTTGTATAACATGAATTATCATAGTAGATGCTATTTCACTGGTTGTAATCCCTTATTTAACTACCCCTTCAATGCTTGAGGAAGGTAGTCTGGCTATCTCCAAAGTTTTTTTTTTTTTCTTTTCTTTTCTTTTTTCAAGACAGGGTTTCTCTATGTAGTTTTGGAGCCTCTCCTGGAACTCACTCTGTAGTCCAGGCTGGCCTTGAACTCACAGAGATCCACCTGCCTCTGCCTCCCAAGTGCTAGGATGAAAGGCTTGTACCACCACCGCCCGGTGCTATCTCTAAAGTTAAAGGATTTCCCAAGGTCACAAGTACCGATTGCTAGTTGATTTGAGTACTGTGACCAAGCACTCACGGGTTTGACAAGTACCCTATACTTTCTTCTTTAAGAATCCTGTCTTGCTCATCCATACACTGGGAACTACAACAATGAATCTCTCAGGATTATTAGAAGAACTGAAAAACAACACTACATACAATCATTGTTGCAATTATTTCTGTTTTGTTTTCTCACTCTCCTGGGTTAAAACCCAAGAGAGTGCTTCCATTTCTTCTGATCCTTTTGTCCTCAAATCGTAACCTCCACCATACCCCCCTATTGTTCTCTCCCCAATATCTTTTGGTCTTACCCATTTTCTCCATTTTGTCTCCCAATTTATATTAGTGAGAGTATCCACTGGTTTTTGTGATTTAAATAACTGCATGGCTATGTTTTTGCTCTGACATTTCCTTATTCTGATCCATTCTTATCGTCAGATCTGATTAATATACACAGAAGAATACCAGATCTTATTGCCATGTGCTCATTTTCATTGTTGAATAAAGATATTCTAGTATCGTTACCCTAGCAGTTAGGGTTCCGGATCACTTGGTCATATTTTACATGTATAAATGTTTCTTGCTGGCATCTAATGGAACAAGCTGCATTTATTGATCTACTGATTGGTCTGTGATATGCTAATAAACACTACTGATGTGTTACGGCAGAAAAAAAAAAACCCTTTGGCATAGACCTTGTTAATGAGAAACCAGAGAAATACCCATTAAACAAACCCACATGTATTCAGTTGGTTATAATTGTAGGGAAGAGGTGGAAGAAGAGTAAAAACATCATGCCTACATTCAGAAATACAATACAATGCTACTCACCCCTCATCTTCGCCATCATGATTAGGGCTCCTCTCCTTCCTTCCTTGGAAAACCTCATTCTGCTCCAGGCAAACCCAACTACTGCTGTTCCTCAAGTCTTGATCAGCATATTAAGCTTTACCTAACTTCTTTAGCCTCAAAGATCTCATTGTTGTTGTATAAATCTTAGTGCATTTTTGGTTCTTTGTTTCTGTTGACAGAAGATTATGGATTTTCTGTTGGGCCTGAACTGATTATGGACATTTTCATCTAAGAACTTTATGCTCTCCTTCAGACCCCACATAGTGCCACAACAGAACAGTGTTTCATTAAGAGTAGCTGAATGGGGG
>CABHPP010145312.1:1695-40840 GCA_902168425.1 Peromyscus attwateri
CACACACACACACACACACACACACACACACACACACACACACACACACACATACACACACACACCCCAAGCATATAGAAGCAGTAAAAACTGTTCAGAGTCACTCTCAGACAAGCCAAGCTGCCTAGAAGAAGCAAAGCCAAGCTGAACTGCCTAGAAGAAACAGACCAGCAGAGCTGCCCGGACCAACCATGCCACCTATACACGACACTTTCCAAACCACTGAATTGCTTGTACACTGTGCATTGTATTTCAGGTCTCTAGCTTTTGTGAGTTGTCATCTCTGTTAGGGTGGGATTTGGTGATGCAGCTGTCTTTGAGTCATTTCTGCTCCTGTAAGTGGCCCCTCACACATAT
This sequence comes from Peromyscus attwateri, assembly GCA_902168425.1. Lineage (NCBI taxonomy): Eukaryota > Metazoa > Chordata > Mammalia > Rodentia > Cricetidae > Peromyscus > Peromyscus attwateri. The sequence goes on from CABHPP010145312.1 coordinate 2,053, forward strand.
TTCTGTAAGTAACACAAATAAAACTCATGGGTTCACCAAGTTGGACTTTGACAGTATCTGTACTTTGTTCTCTCATCAATTTCCTGTCCTGAGTGAGTAGCCATTTGGTCACATCTCCCCAGGAATAGTGGCTCAGCATTTTCCCATGGCATCTGTGCTGCATTTAAAGCAGCCACAGTGCCCTGATGACAGTCTTGCCAGTTGCTAAGATGAGCTGCTTGGTAGATAGATCCCCACCCAAGGCAGCTGGATACAAGGAACATGTTTGACAGCTGTAAATCTAAAGACCAAACCTGTCTGGCCCCCAACAGCTTAACTTATTAGGAGGGACAGCAAGCATTTGAAATATGCTTAACCATGCTTAGTCTCTAGCCTGAAGTCCATGGGGAAGAGCTGGTCTTTCTCATCTGTCTGGCTAGTCTACATAATAATTGAAAGGGACTCCTTACAGTGGGAACTCCCTTCTAGACTCCGGATTAGGCACAAACCACACCTAAACACTTATTCTCACGGAGAGATCCTTTATTAAGCAAGGAAGAAAAGTTAGAGTGGTTGCTTTTTGACTCTGGCAGAAAAACAACAGAAAATGACCTTGTAAGTGTAATTTATAAGAGTAGAATAAAAGAGGGGAGGTCTGTGTTAGAATGGGCCAGGATGCAGTGGTAGAGGAGCTAGGAGATGAGGGAGAAGGGGAAAGGGACAAAGGAGAGGGAGAGGAGTATTTGTCCTAGAGAGACAAAGGACTGCCTCTGGATAGAGAGGAGACAGATGTGGTGCCTCTGGATAGAGAGGAGACAGATGTGGCACATGAGCAAATGGCAGTTTATAAAGGTAAAGGGGGAAACCCCCGTGTTAGGATGAGGTTGTAGCTGGAGTTTTCTCCAGTCCTGCCCAGCCCCACGGACCCCACAACCACTTATAAAATAATCACTCAGGAGCTCATATTAAACTGCTCGGCCATTAGCTCAGGCCTACTACTGTCTAGCTCTTACACTTAAACTCAGCCCATTTCTATTACTCTATACCTTGCCATGTGGCTCGTGGCTTACAGGTAACTTAGATCTTGCTACTCATTATGGCGGCTGGCAGCATCTCCTGACTCAGCCTTCTTCCACCCAGCATTCTCCTCTCTCCTTGTCCTGCCTACATATCCTTCCTGCCGGGCTACTGGCCAATCAGCATTTTATTTATCAATCAACCATAGCAACATATATTCACAGCATACAGGACATCCCACAGCATGAGGTGTTGAATTTTAATTGGGCATGTTAATTAGGTGAGCCAAAGGGGGCTTCAGATTGCTGGACCCCATGATAGCTGGACCTTGGTAGTCAGCCTCATGTGGAGGAAGTGGCCAAATAAGGGAATAGACCTTGGTGGCTAGCTTTAGGAATGTAATCTAACAGTTTTTAGAAAAGCAGAGGGAATTGGGGAGAAGGGCAAGGCCTGCCAGAGCCACATGCTCGAGTGGGCTGGTGTCCCTTCAGTAACACCGTTTCCAATGGAATAGAGTTCCGTGGTTGAATCTTTGTGTGTCATTCAATTCTTCTAACCATCAATGAAGAGTTGGCAGGTATGAAATATGCCACAGTGGATTCAGGCCTCAGTATATCTGACTTTCATGCTTCAATATATGCCTCTCCCATCATGATAGCCAATGTTACCCCATACTGTTTTTAATTTTGAAGGGGAGGTATAATTTATTGTATTCCAACAGAAGAGGACACTTTCCACCACTTCCCAAATTCTTGAGTGCCCACCATATTAGATGTTCACCATGAACCCTGAAAGAAAATGTTAGCGTCCTCCTGGGAGTTAAGGAGGACATGAGTAAGATGACAGTGTGTGGAAGGCTGGGAGTAGGGTGAGGACAAGTCCAGCTGACTTGTCTTGAGGCAGCCCTATCTTGAGGTTCAGTGACAACATGGATATAACTGATAACCAGTGAAGAAAATAATCACAGATATGAAGAGAAAGGAGACAGATAAATATGCCTGGCAAAGCCTGAAAGGAAATAGTTCCCTTACCCTTCTACTCGGCTGCTCTTTGACATGTCATCAATGACATGGTGTTTGGGAACAGAGTGGCCTCTTTTCCATTGCCATCCTTGCAGCTACTCTGTGGTATTTGACTGGGATGATTAATCTTAGAAATTTTAATTTCCTATAGGCTTTTCCAACTCTGTGCTTTCATGATTCATGTCTTCATTTTTGGATCCTTTTTTTTTTTTTTTGAGGCTCATTCACTGTTCTCTTCTTCGCCTTGGGTCACATGTTACTGTGTAAGCTGGTAAGTTTTCCTTTGTTACTATGCGAGCTCCCCGCCACCTCCAGCTGCAGCCTGCTATGTCTCCACCATATTAAATGTATTATTGGAAATAGATTTCAATCCCCATACTCCCTATACAGGCTAGAATCCCTACTCACTTAGGTTACTCAACCTTCAGATCTCCACACTCTTTATTTCTAGTCATGTGCAGCATCGTCACCTGGATGTCCCAAAGGCACCTGTCATTCATCATATCTCAACTGGGGGTTTAGCATCCTCTCTACTCTCTGTTCATCCACCCAGCTTCTATGTCATCCTGGATCTTATATATTGAATTTAGATTTCATGGTTGGTTGAGAAAGCTGAACATTCGTGGGCTTGAGAACCTTGTGACCATTATTACACAGGGTCTGCCTACTAAATATTTTTGTCATGGTGCAAAAAGTTCTAGTACCCTAGAAGAATGTGATATTTTATGACTTTCTGAGATGAAACTACTCAAGTGTGGTGAGTGCTCAGTTCCGCTTTACTGGCCAGCAGTAGAAGGGCCTTAAGAGGTTACCATATCTGAGCTAGAAACATGACTTTCCAGAGCCTTCTATAGGAGAAGAGTCATGAAGATTTTGTTGGTGTCTTAGTTTGGTTTTTGTCGCTGTGGTAAAACACTGGCCAACAGCAAGTTGGGCAGGCTAGAGTCTATTCCATCTTGTACTTACAGGTAGAAGTCCATCACTGAGGTGACAGGCAGGAACCTGAAGGTAGGAACTGAAGCAGAAGCTATGAAGAAATGCTGTTTATTGACTCCCCATGGCTTGCTCAACTTGCTTTTTTTTTATATAACTCAGGACCACCTGCCTAGGGCAGCTACAGTGGGCTGCTCCCTACCACTACATTGATCATTAATCAAGAAAATGTTCCCACAGTCTTGCCTAAAGACCAATGTGATGGAGGCTTTTTCTCTCTTGAGATTCCCTCTTCCCAGATGACCCTAGTTTGTGTCCAGTTAACAAAAAACTAACTAGCACAGTTGGAGACCTGTTAAGCTAGAAGGACTGCCTCTTTCTGTTCCACACTGATGTTGTGGAATATTAATTAGGAATGTGTTAAATTTGTTTATGTTATGGAACATTTGTTTAATGATGCAAAGATATGTTGCATACTTGTATGTTTCATTTGTTTAACTCTGTGAAGCTGTGTTACTGTGCCTGTCTAAAACACCTGATTGGTCTAATAAAGAGCTGAGTGGCCAGTAGCAAGGCAGGAGAAAGGATAGGTGGGCTGTCAGGCAGAGAGAATAAATAGGAGGAGAAATCTGGGGGAGAGAGGATCTAGGAACAAGAAAAAGAGGGGGAATCCAGGGGCCAGCCACCCAGCTACCCAGCCAGCCACTGAGTTAGAATGAAAGTAAGATGACAGAAGCAAGAAAAGGAAAAACAAAACAAAACAAAACAAAACAAAAGGTAGATGGGATAATTTAAGAAAAGCTGGCTAGCTGGGCGGTGGTGGCACACGCCTTTAATCCCAGGACTTGGGAGGCAGAGCCAGGTGGATCTCTGTGAGTTCAAGGCCAGCCTGGGCTACCAAGTGAGTTCCAGAAAAGGCGCAAAGCTACACAGAGAAACCCTGTCTCGAAAAACAAACAAACAAACAAACAAAAAAGCTGGCTAGAAATAAGCTAGGCTAAGGCCAGGCATTTATAAGAAAGAATAAACCTCTGTGTGTATTAATTTGGGAACTGGGTGGCAGGGCCTCCCAAAAGAGCTAAAAGAGTAAAAAACGAACAACTACACACTGACTTGCAGTGATTGTGTGGCTTGGGGACACATTCTGGAAAATGCATCATTAAGATCTCTTGAACATAGGTGCTAGAATGGTTTGCAGCCATAGTTGTATGGCAGCCTCTCGAGGATTAAAACATCACAAGGTGCATTACTGGACATGTAAAACCTGGACTTACTCAGTTTGCTGAAGGAGCCTAAGAACTCCATCTAACTGACTTTGTATCATGCTTTGCCATTTATAGTGTACTTTCACGTCCCTTTTGTAGGAAGGGAAGGGGCATCAGAGAAAGACAGTATACACTGCTTCTCAAGCCTCAGAGTGCCCCGAAAACATATATGCTACACTCATAAAGAGGCTGAGTTTGACACAAAAGGTGGTTAGAAGTTCACACTAAAAATATAGTTTCCCAGGTACCCTGTCCTAATGCGTCTGACTCATTACCTTGGGGGTGGAATCTGTACTCAGATTCTGAGGAAGCTAAAATTTTGCCACACACAATTCTATTCTAGCATACATCTCTATAGAGTGGCACCAGGGTCTGGCTACCTGGGAAGATATGCTCCACGAGGGCAGGGAAGCATGCCAGTTTGGTCTTGATCCTGAACATGGAGCCTGACCTCACGAGGCAGCACGGGTCTGCTGACTCTGGCCTGCTGTCACCAGCTCTCCAGGGCTTGCTCTTTGACTCCTGCTGGCCTCTGCATTGTTCAAGTTTCTCGTGCATCACACAGAGGAATGAAATGTGTTTGCCAATGAATGAAGTATAAAGTCGTCCTCCTGAATTCCTTATTTGAGGAGACTTAAATATCTAACTTTTTTTTCATTATATGTATGTCTTTTTCCATGCCAGAAAAAAATAGAAATGAATTTTTTTTTATTCTTCTAAAACCCAAAAAGCTATAGTCATAAGGAAAGGCAGGGCTCAGTATCATCTTTGCACCATATAAAATTCAACCCTGTCCCCCATCTGCCATGTACTTAATTTCCTGTTTTTCTTACTGCATAAATACCTCAAGAGGTCTTCCCAGAACCCCCAGTCAGCCACTGATAATAAAGCAAAATTTCCCTCAATACAGAAAAAAAAAATTGTTATTAAATGCCCATCCAAACAACAATTGTCTGTCTTTGTAAGTTACTAGTACTGTTTCACAAGGAAAACTGAGGTTCAGAGTGGCCATGTTAGTTTCTTCAGGTCCCCAAACTCCCAATGGTGATCTTGGTTTTTTGTGAAGACTCATCTAACTACAGAACTCATGCTTTCAACCTTTATGAAACAAAATAGTCAGATGCGCTGACATTATGAAGTATCACTACTGTTACTTACAGAAAGAGGCAGGAATTCGATATTCTGGGAATGAACTTCAGTCCCCATGTAGCCTACAATACCTTATGAAGCCATTTTCAGGCTTGTTCTCTCTGATTGTCATACAGAGATCCTAGCCATGGTCCTGTCATTTAGGAGCACCCAGGTAAATAGTCCTCCTGGGTGGTGGGGTGCTGGAAACAAAGGGCAGCTCCCCTGTGAATCTCAGGATTGTTATACAATTACTAAGTGTCCAGTGTCCTTCATGGATGTTAATTTTCTAGATTCCTTTTAAATGCATTGCCTTTTTCTTTTTTTCAAGTGAATAGGAAAATGTCAGGATTGATCTACCAAATCTACACAGGCGCTGAAATACAATGCCATGACCCAAGGCAGCTGCTGCTGATTTATGTTTCCAATTAAATGATTTGGTAGCATTGACAAATGAAAAGAGAAAAACCAGCAAATTTGTTGCTTACTTGGTTCCTTTCTATTTCCAGTTCATGAAAATGGCTTCCACATGTAGGTTTGAGTGCTGGGAAAAATTAGTTGTGGACTGGTAGTGTAGTTCAGTTAGCAGAGTGATTTTTAATGTGGAAGAACCTTTATCACCACTTTCCCCTCATTCTTGGTGACCAGCAGCAACAAACCACAATTCAGAATAAACCATCTTGTGTATTCCAAGTTCATCCATGAAAGTACCAAGATTAAGTGAACAGGATAGCGGTCGTCTGCTGCCCTCTGTTGACAGAATGTGAACATGTAAACACATTGTCATGGGGAAAAGCTGAGTGTGGTTTTAGCATCAAGAGAGTAACAGTTAAACAAAACATTAATGGGAGCTGGAGGGATGCTTAAGAGTGTGTAATGCTCTTGCAGAGGACCTGAATCCAGTTCCTAGCACCCACATCAAGTAGCTCACAAACCCCTGTAACTCCAGCTCTTGGGGGATCCAACATCTCTGGCCTCCATGGAGTATTGCACTCAAGCATACACACACACACACACACAGGTTAATGAACTTTCTGTCCCTTAAGTCTGTGTTCATTGACTGTCCCAAAGGTCAGAGTAGAGAAAAAACATTTAGTCAGCAAATAGACTTTGTTAAGAGCTTGGTATTATGGGTCCCAGAATGATTATGATTATATTAATTAGTACTTTGGGGGTGCCTGGGGGAATTATTGCTGTTATTATCTTCCCAGATCCCTTTGTTTACCATTTTAATGTTTACCCAAGCTTGGAGAGTGTTCATCTTTGGCATATCAAAATCTACTGTTGATTGTGACTTTTGCTTTTTCCTGGTGACATCTGGTTCATAAAACACTGTAACCACTTTACTCCCCCTTTCTCTTCTATGCCATTATTGCCCTGTATTTTATGCTCTTAGATGCTAACTCTTCAAGGCATTATTATTGTTCTATGTGGTTAGTATTTATTTGGACTTACACATACACTTTCTGCCTTTGTTGTTCTTCATTCATGCCCAGCTTTCTTCAGAGGTTCTAGGTTCCTCCTATTCAGTTAATCATATTTCTGAATATTTTCTCTAATATCTGTTTACTGCTGACAATCTTCCCACAAGATTCCTTTGAGGGGAAATGTCCTTCTTCCTCCCTTTCTCTGCTCATCTTTGTTCTCTCTCTGCCCCTTCCTTTTTTCTGTTTCCACAGGCTTAGCCCAGGCTGGCCTTGTGCTCAACATGTAGCTGAGGATGACTTTGAACTTCCAGCCCTGCATCTACTTCCCGAGTGCTGGAATCACAGGCGTGCACCACCATGCCCAGTAGATGTGATGCTGGGGATCAAACCCAGGACCTCATGCATGCTCGGCAAGTGCTCTACGAACTGAACTACAGCTCCAGCCCTCAACTATTTTTTTCCAGCTCTTAAAAATGGCCAGACCTTATGGGCAGGCTTCTGGGAATCCGATGCCTGCAGTGTGATGCCTTGCACAGCCTTTGTGCAATGGGAAGGGGCTTGGACCTGCCTAGGCTCAGTGTGCTGGGCTCTGCTGACTCCCCTTGGGAGACCTCGATTTGGGGGATGTTGGGATGCGGGGTGGCTCGAGAAAGAGGGTTGGGGAGGTGGGGGATTGAGGAGGGGGTTCTGTGGATGGTATGTGGAGTGAGAAGAAAATTTATTAATAAAGAAAAAAAAATTCGAAAAAAAATGGCCAGACCTTTGGCTACCATAGTGTTTGTTGAGAAGTCCTCCGTTAGTCTAAATCTCCCTTCTCTGAGGGTTGATTTCTGTGTATATTTTTAATAATCTGTTGTCTTATTTCCCTGTTTAGTTTGATTTTTCTAAGAATTTATAAATTTTTCTGCTGGATTCCTGTCCTAGTTTGCTTTCTGTGGTTGTGGTAGAGCCCTGACCAAAAGCAGCTTGGGGAGGAAGGTGTTTACTTGGCTTACACTTCCATAACATAGTCCATCCCTGAGGGAGGTCAGACCGGAGCCTGAAGCAGAAACCAGGGAGAAATGCTGTTTACTGACTTGCTTTCCTGGCTTGCTCAGCTACCTCTCTTATGCAGCCAAGGCCCACGTGCCCAGGAATTGCCCTGCCCGTAGTGGTCTGGGCCCTACCACATCAATCAGCAATCATGAAAATGACCCACAGACATGCCCACAGGCCTCTCTGATGGGAGCAGTTTCTCAGCTGAGATGACTTTTCCCCAAGTATGTCAAGGTTTATGTCAAGTTGACAAAAGCTAACTGTGATAATATTCATAAGGTTTGAAAACTCTTCTTCCTAGGCAGGCATGGTGGTACATGCCTTTAATCCCAGCACTCAGAAGGCTGAGGCAGGCAGATCTCTGTGAGTTCGAGGTCAGACTGGCCTGCAAAGGGAGTTCCAGGACAGCTATGGCTACATAGAGAATTCCTGTCTCAAAAAACCCCAAACTAAACCAAACCAAAACAAAAATCTTCATGTGACATGAAGACAGTGGACATCCGGCTGGATACACTGCTTGCTGAGCTCTCAACAATGGCCTGCTTAACATTGGTTAAGGGACAAGACACAATGATTCTTCAAAAGTAAAAAAAATCCTTTCTAGTAGTTTCTTATTATAGCTACAATGAATTACCAGGCACCTAGAAGTTCAGAACAATACTAATTTTTGTCTTATGTTTGGTGAAGCAGAAATGTGAAATGGGCTCCAGTGGGCTGAAGTCAATTGTTGGCAGAACCGTCTTCCATCTAGAGTGTGCAGGGAGAATCCGTTTCCTTCTCAGCTGCTAGTAACCACATGTGTTCCTTGCTGTGGCCCCTTCCTCCAGCTTCAAAGCCAGCAGTGGCCATCATCACGCCTCTGACCTCCATCTCTACACATGTGCTCTATCTGTGCAGTCTTGTTGCCCTTTTATAGGCTCTCTGGAATTATATTGGACCCACTCCAGTGAGATTATCCTTATCCTTCACACCTCCTGATGTAATTTAGTCACAGGGGCGTGATTCCTTTGGCCATGTTAAGTGTGGTCAGCTTAGTGTTCCCTGCTGTGCACAAACCCATTGCATGTGCTGTGCTTTTTTAGATCCCTCCTCTTCACCATGGGCAAAGGCAGCCAGTGCCCCAGGGTGCCCATGCTGCTTTTTTTTTTTATCTTGCATGTAGAGACTCCCATGATTCAGGCATCTTGCATCTTCTTCAAGATCCATGAAATAATAACAGGCTTAATCAACTGCAAGTGAATAAAATACCAAATCTTGGTGGGCATCTGGATTTTCTTTCTTCCTTCATCAATACTTAAATACCTTTCTTTATTAACTACTTGGTTCCCTTTTGGTCTAATTCTTCTAGGAAAGAGAAAATAAACATTTTATTTTTGTCATCAATCATATTTACTTAATTACTGCTAGTTTTCAGAATAATAAGCCGGATCCCTGTGAGTTTTGGAGAAGACCAATGTGCTGTTCTTAGTATGATGAACTCATGAAGCTAGACATGTTGGTTTCAAAAATCTACACCATTATTTTGATTGAGGCTTAAATTAATCTAGCTTTCCTCCATGGGACTGTCTTCAGGTTGGCTCCTGAGTCCTTTTGATAACTTCCTTTCCTCACTCATTTTGTTTGATGTATTCCCCAGACCTAGAACCTGCCAATTCTCCATGAAGCCCCATTTGCCCTTAGTAGGACATGATCTTTAGAGACTGTAGTCTGAGCACTGTGGAATTCACTGCTCTCAGGCTGATCTCTCTAGGAACAATACCTTCAGCTTTTGTTTGTTTTCAACATAAAAAGTGCAGAAGCTTTGTTTTTTATCTTTGTGAAGTTTTACAAACTGAAGGCTGGAGAGATGGTTCAGTGGCTGAGGGCACTTGCTCCTCTTGCAGAGAGTCCGAGTATGGTTCCCGGTACCCATGTCGGGTGGTTCATGACTAGCTGATAGACTGTAACCTTGAACTGTGGGCAAAACCAAACCTTTCCACCTTAAATTGCTTTCACTGAGGTTTAAAAAAAAATTACAGGGGGAAAATTAACTCATACACTATCTTGTCTTCAATTTGATATCCTTTTAGAAAATATATATTGTCTTATTCTTAGTTGAGGAAATCAATGCATTTTGCCAGACTTTTCCCTAAGAACCAAAACATAAATTAAAAAAAACATTTCTTAGGTGTCACAGTAGTTCATATGTATCAAATCTCAAAGAATATTTTCTGCTGAGGAAAATTATTCAGACACATGCTTAACATTCTAGATATATTACCCATTGGGTTTTGACATGTTTGATGGAAATCTGTAAGGGCTAGGTTACATATAAATAGCAGTGTTATTAACAATCACAAAATTAATGAGACCAATAATGAGCTCAAATGTGTAAAATGCCAGAGTTAGCATAAGCACCATGATGCCTCTGTGTATGGCATTTTTATTTTGCCACAGGGAAAAGTTCTGTGAGCTAATTCCCCAAGTGGAGTCAATACATTATTACTGCAATTAAACTGCTCATTATCTTAGTTGTTTTTGCAACTTTTAGAAAGAGCAACAATGAAGTACTCTTGAAGGAGACATTTGTTGTTACGTAGTAAGTAAAAGTAGGTTTGAACAGAGGTAAAATTAGGAGGAATTCTGCATAGCTCTCTGTCAATTGCAAGGGTAAAACATATTTACTGAAAAATGCTTTGAACACTGCCCCCCCCACATACACTGTTCAAAACTACACACAATCCTATATTCCATCAATGACTTATGACTGCCAAAAAGTGGTTCAACCTGTCTCTAAGTGAGGAGCACGTAATAGAGAGTTTTAAACAAACATAATGTCTTAGTCAGTGTTCTATTACTGTGAAAAGACACCATGACCGAGGTAACTCTTATGAAAGAAAGCATTTAATTGGGGGATTGCTTAGAGTTTCAGAGGTTTAGTTCATTATTATCATGGTGGAAAGCATGGTGGCATGTAGGTAGGTGCTAGATCAGTACCCAGGAGCTGCATGGTGATCCATAGGCAGAGAGAGAGAAGCCTGGGCCTGGCATGGGCTTTTGAAACTTCTCAGCTCACCCCCAGTAATACACTTCCTTCAATAAGGCCACACCTACTCCCAACAAGGCCACACCTCCAATCCTTCCCAAATAGTGCCACTCCCTAATGACTAAACATCCAAATATATGAACCTATGGGGGTCATTCTTATTTAAACCACCACACACAGCATCAGAAACTTTGGGTGATTGAAAGCTAATTGAAAACACAATTTCTGCATTGTTATGGTATGGGCACATAATAGGATACTACTTAACAATGAAAAGGAACAAATTGTCAATACATGCATCAACATGAATGAATTACAACATAATTATTCAGTAAAAAAGTCTCATACAAGTACATTCTGTGTGAATCTTTTATATAAAACTTTAGGAAATACAAATTAATCTGTAGTAACAGCACCAATGTGTTGATCTGGAGTATTTGGGGGACCACAACACAACAGAAGAAGAAATTTCAAAGAGTCATGAAGATGTTTTTGGAGGTGAATGATACATCTATCATTTTGATTATGCACTTTCATAAAACTGTGTAGGTGCATGTATTAGTTAGGTTTCTCTGTAGTTTGCCAAAACACCAACCAAAGTGAACTTAGGAGAAGAAATGGCCTATCAGCTTCCAACTCTCAGGTTAGAGATCATGACTGAAGGAAGCCAGAGCAGGAATTCAAGGCAGGAACCTGTAGGCATGAACTGAAGCAGAGACTGTGAAAGGATGTTGATTATTGACTTGCTCAAGGCTTACTTAGTTTGTTCTCTTATGTAATCCAGGACCACCTGCATAGGGGTGCCATTACACTCAGTGGCTGGACCATCCCACATCAATCATTAATTAAGAAAATTTGCCTACACATCAGTCTGTCGTTGGAGGCAGTTCCTCAATTGATGTTCCTTCTTCCCAGATGACTTGAGATTGTGTCAAGTTGACAAAAAACAAACCAGCACAATTGACTCCTTGTCAACTTGATACACAAATACTTGATTATTAAAACTATAACTTTTCTTGTTTATCTATAAGATCAAATTATTAAACACAATATATCTTTAAAAGTCTTATAGTCTTTAAAATGTTCAGACACCTTAAAAGTTCAAAGTCTCTCAACTGCAGGCCCCTGTAAAAATACAAAAATTAGTTATATTCTTATTCCAAGAGGGGAGAACAAGGGAACAGTTACAATCAAATCAAAGCAAAACCAAAAATCCAACAGTGTAGATAGTCCAGTGTCTGACATCTGGGATTCACTCACAGTCCCTGGAGCACCCGAGGGCTTGAGCAGCTCCACTTCTCTGGCTCTGTCATCCACAGCATCCACAGCTTGTCCTGTAGGCTCAGGGTGGCTCCATCCACACCTACTACTGTCCTTGGTGGCATCCGCGTGGCATCTTCAATATTCAGGATTCTTCCCTGAAACTGAGGCTTCACCTGCACTTCTCCTGATCTCTCTTGGGAGAGTCCAACTCTGCCACAGAATGTCAAAGTCAGCTCCCGTTCATGACCCCTTCACACCTGTAAAACCACTATGGGGTAGGCGACGCTAATCCATTATTTGCCACATTTTGCTGTCAGTTTGCTGCAGCCTTAGCTTTCCTCTAGACCACAGTGTTCTGCCTTTCTGATCCTGAGCAAATACTTCTAGAAGAGTTCAACTCAACGATGATGAGCTCTTATTAATCTCAGCTACTTCTTCAGCCTGAGCTGAGAAGAAATCATAGATCCTTAATTAAAAACACCATAAACAACTCTGATACAGTCTTTGAGACACTCAACTTCTTTCTGAAATTTCACAAACTAGGCCTTCATTGTCTGTAGTTCTCTAAAAATTCTTACCTTGTGAACTCCCACTGGATAGCTTATTAAGCACAGCACACTTAACAGTTTTTCCAGCCCCAAATTCCAAATGCTTCACAATCTTTCCCCAAACGACATGGTCAAGTGTGTCACAGCAATGCCCCACATTCCCGAACCAGCTTCTGTCCTAGTTTACAGTTATAAGTTATATCTTGTCCTATATTTTGGTTATAAAGGAGAGGAAAGGCTTTATTTGGCTTATAGATTATAGACATCATTGAGGGAAATCAACGCAGGAACTCAAGGCAAGAACTGAAGCAGAGGCCATGGAAGAATGCTATTTACTGGCTTGCTTCCCCTGGCTTGCTCAGCCTGCTTTCTTATACCACCCGGGACCACCTTTCAAGGGGTGGTGCTTCTCATAATGGGCTGGGTCTTGTCACATCAATCATTAATTAAGGAAATGCCTCCTCAAACATGCCCACAGACCAATCTGATAGAGGCACTTTCTCAATTGAGGGTCCTTTTTCCCAGGTGACTCTAGTTTTTGTCCTGTTGACAACCTAACTAGCACTGTTAGTAAAAACAAGCATATAGAGTCTATTACTTTCTTATAATCTCTAAAAAAATTTAACTTGCTTATTTTAATTTCCATTAAGTTATAATCCTGGCCCTATTGCTGAAGACAACACTTACATATTTTATTGAACAAGGAGAAGTTGAGTTGGTGCCTAACTAGAGACTTCACACCATGGACTACCAGAGGAAAAAGGCAACTGTACTGGTTGGTTTTGTGAGTCAACTTGACCAAGCTAGAGTCTTCAGAGGAAGGAGCCTCAGTTGAGGAAATGCCTCCATGAGATCCATCTGTAAGGCATTTTCTCAATTAGTGATTAATGGGGGAGGGCCCAGCCCATGGTGATCCCTTGGCTGTTGGTCCTGGAGTCTGTAAGAAAGTGGGGCTGAGCAAACCATGGGAAGGAAGCAAGCCAGTAAACAGCACCCCTCCATGACCTCTGCATCAGCTCCTGCCTCCTGGATCCTGCCCTATTTGAGTTCCTGTCCTGACCTCCTTTAGTAATGAACAGCAATGCAGAAGTATAAGCAAAATAAACCCTTTCTTCTCCAACTTGCTTTTTGGTTATAGTGTTTCATTGCAGTAATAGAAACTCTAACTAAGACAGAAGTTGGTACCAGGGACTTGGGTATTGTTGTGATAGGCCTGACCATGTTTTTTTAATTTTTTTTCTTTTTAAGAAATTTGGACTTTGGTACTTTGGGTTTGGAAAGCAGTGGAATGCTTTAAGCTCTGCTTAATGGGCAATAATAGAAGCATGGAAGACAAAGGTGCTAAAAGTTGTTTGAACTGTTGGGGGCTCACTCAAGAGGTTTCAGAGGAGAAGAATTTTAGTATATTGCCTACAGATCATTCTTGTGATATTTTGGTAAAGAAAAAGTTGCCTTTTGCCCTTGACCAGAGTCTGCATGAGGCTAAAATGAAGAGTTTTGGATTAATTCCACTGACAGGAGAACTCTCAAAACAGCTTAGTGTAGACTCTGTCGTGTGAATATTAGTGGTAACTCGAATGAAAATTTATAATGAAAAGTAGCAAGCTGAGCAGGGTAAATTACAAAAAGTAAATTTTGAGAAGAAAAAGAGTACCAGAAAGAGGAATGGAGCTAAATCCTGTGTTCAAGGGGATAAATTGATTAAGAAACAGAATAAAGGGGGTGGTGACCTCAGGACAAGATCCCACCCAGTTAAGTTTCCAACTTGTGGAAAGAAACTAAAGAAAAGCTTAGAGTCAGGTGTGGTGGGGCACACCTTTAATCCCAGCACTGGAAAGCCAGAGGCTGGCAGATCTCTGAGTCTTAGGCCAGTCTGGTCTACAGAGCAAGTTTCAGGACAGCCAAGCTTAGGTAGTGAAAGAGAGAAAGCTGGTGAAGACGTAATTGAGTGAGGGGGCCATGTCCCAGCCCCAGTAATTAGCAGAACTTGGAAACTTTGGCCATGTGGTTCTGGCTTTAGAGTTAAGGATAGAAGGAAGGAGTTATGGAATAAAGCCACTGAAGCCAGGCATATGTCAGGGGTGTCGCTGAATGGAGGCCTAGTAGAGAGGCCATTGCTTGAAGCTGTGAAGTTGAAGCCTGGATTGCCTTGGAGAATCCAAGATGTTAGAGATGCCAGAGTCATGGGATACCTGACAAGGAGAGCTGCTAACAGGGAGTGGAACCAGCCCAAGAGAAAGAAGTGTGTTGCACTCAAACCATAATGGAGTTGGAGATCTGAAGAATCTTTTGACATCAGACACAGAGATGCAGAGTTTGGAGTTTGACCAGCTGGTTTTTGGTCTTATGTTTGTCCAGTATTTCCTCACTATTCTCCCTTCCCTGCATTTTGGAATAGTAATGTATATCCTGTGTCATTATATGTTGGAAGTATGTGATCTGCCTTTTGATTTTGATTTTTACGGGGGGATTACAGTTAAGAGACTGTCATGCATCTCTGAAGAGACTTTGGACTTTGAAACAAGTTTGAGACTGTTATAGACTATGGGAACTTTTAAAGTTGGACTGAATGCATTTTTTGCATTATGTATGGCTGTAAGCCTTTGGGAGCCAGGGAGTGGAATGTGGTGGTTTGAAAGAAAATGGCCCCCAAAGAGAGTGGCACTATTAGTACGTGAGGCCTTGTTGGAGGAAGTGTGTCACTGTGGGGGTGGGCTTTGAGGTCTCTTTTACTCAAGCTTCCCTCAGTGTGACAGTCAGTTGACTTCCTGTGGCCTGCAAGATGTAGCACTCTCAGCTCCAGCACCATATCTGCCTGCATGCTGCTGTGCTCCCCGTCATGATGATAATGAACTGAACCTCTGAAACTATAAGTGAGCACCCCAGTTAAATGTTTTTTTTTTTTTTATAAGAGTTGCCACAGTCATAGTGTCTCTTCACAGCAATAAAAACCCAAACTAAGATGCTGGGTTTTTTTGTTCATTTGTTTTCCTGCTTGTTTTCTAGAGAGAGAGAGAGAGAGAGAGAGAGAGAGAGAGAGAGAGAGAGAGAGAGAGAATGGAGTTAAGTGGGTGGGAAGGTGGGGAGAATCTGGATGTAGTTGAGGGAGGGAAAACCATAGCCAGAATGTATTGTATGAACATTTTTTCAATGGTTAAAAAAGTTATAGTCCTATCTCAGATGACAAGTCCTCAGTGGATTTTTCCTTCATTGTCTTCATAATTTTTCCACTGTGTGCCTTGAGTGGACTTCCTTCCCACTTGCTGTTCATGGGAGTTGACTTCTTGAAGAGCCCATAAGGGTGTACTTGCATACGCTGGTGTCCTAGAATTATCGCTAGTACCCAGAAGTTATGGGCTAATTTCTCAAACTGATATTCCCCACACACTGAGCATGCTACACTCTGAGTGCCATCACCTGAGGCACTTCACTCTCTCAGGAGGCTGCTGCTAATTTGATTTGGATGCTCAGATGATGCTCAACTCTTCATTTTGGGTTCCTGGAGATCTTCCATTCTCTTTTTACTAGAACTTCGCCAGATTCAAGCTTGAAAGAATATCCCCGCTCCCACACCCACTGCAATGTGTCTAGGCATTCAGAGTGGGAGAATTCAAAGCTTCTCACTTCACCATTCTGACAGAAGCTCACATTTACACACAGCATTCCTGTTGGCTTCTATTGTCAACAGTCCTTGGAAACTCCTGTTGTCAAGGCTACAATGACTTTATGTTGCCAAGCCAACAGTCATCTCTCCTGGCCTCTTGACAGCAGGGGCCTCATTTGCCTTCTAATTACACTCTTCCTTTTACATCAGTGGCACTACCTCTGGATATTCCATTTATTTCATTGGCTACACTCATCAGTTTCTTTTTCTCTTCTCAGACACTCTAAATGTTGTCTGAATTAAAATGGAGTGATATGTAACAAACGCTAGCAAAATAACACAAATAAAGGCAGAAGGTCATCCCGAGCTGACAAGAATTATCAGAAGAGACTACCAGAACTATGACTTTGCACTAGGCTACAGTATTACAGGACTAATACTCCTATAAGAATATCTGCTCAACAGCTGTCTATCCCTCCCAGATTGATGCCATCTTTGTTATTGATTTTTGTAGTCAAGGATAATTATTATAAAACAATCTAAACAACTCTCTTTGTCTGTCTTAGTGAAGGTTTCTATTGCTATGAAGAGACACCATGACCACAGCAACTCTTGAGCATAGGAGACCTCAAAGCCTACCCCCCTACTGTGGCACACTTCCTTCAACAAGGCTACACCTCCTGATAATGCCACTCCCTATGAGCTTATGGGGCCAATTACATTCAAATTACCACATTCCATTCCCTGGCCCCCATAAGCTTGTAACAATATCATAATGCAAAATGCATTTAGTCCAAGTTCAAGAGTCCTCATAGTCTATCACAGTCTCAACAATGTTTGAAAGTCCAAATTTCCAAGTCTTTTCTGAGATTCACGCAATTTCTTAACTGTATTCCCCTATAAAATCAAAATAAAAAGCGGATCACATACTTGCAACATATAATGGCACAGGATATACATTACCATTCCCAAACAAAGGGAAGGGAGCATGGTGAGAAAATACTGGACCAAAGCAAGATTGAAAACCAGCTGGGCAAACTCCAAACTCTGTATCTCCATGTCTGATGTTAAAATTCTCTTCAGATCTCCAACTCCTTTCAGCTTTGTTGACTGCAACATACTTCTTTGTCTTGGGCTGTTTCTACTGTTAGCAGTTCTCCTTGGTAGGTATTTGGCATCTCTAACATCTTGAGGTCTCTGAGGGAATCCAGGCTTCAACTTCTCAGCTTCAAACAATGGCCTCTCTAGGCTTCCATTCAGGGACACCCCTGACATATGCCCAGTCTCAGCAGCTTTCCTTAGTGGCTCCCTAACTCTAAAGCCAGAATCATGTGGCCAAAGCTGCCAAGTTCTGCTGCTTACTGGGGCTGAAACATGACCCCTTTGTTCAGTTACATCTTCACCAGCTTTCTGGTTTTGATTGTTATGTTTACTACCTGTAGTGGTTTGAAAGAAAATGCCCCACAAAGGGAGTGGCAATATAAGAGTGTGGCCTCCTTGGAAGAAGTGTGTCACTGTGGGGGTGGGCTTTGAGGTCTCTTTTGCTCAAGTTTCCCTCAGTGTGACTGTCAGTTGACTTCCTATTGCCTCTGAATGAAGATGTAGGGTTCTTAGCTCCAGCACCATGTCTACCTGCATGATGCCATGATCCCTGCCATGATGATAATGGACTAAACTTCTGAAACTGTAAGTGAGTCATCCCAATTAAATGCTTTCTTTATAAGAGTTGCCATGGTCATGGTGTCTTTTCACAGCAATAAAAACCTAAACTAAGACACTACCTAAGCTTGGCTGTCCTTGAACTTGTTCTATAGATCAGGCTGGCCTCAAACTCAGAGATCTGCCAACTCCTGCCTTCCCAGTGCTGAGATTAAAGGTGTGCACCACCATACCCAGCTCTAAACTGTTCTTTAGTTCCTTCTCACAAGTTGGAAACTTAGCTGGGTGGAATCTTGCCCTGAGATCACCCCTCTGTTTATTCCATGTCTTAATTTGTTTACCTCCTTGAACACAGGACTTAGTTCCAGTATACATTTTGGTGTTTCTTTTCTCCTTAAATCTTACATTTTGTAATATACCCTGCTCAGCTTGCTCCTTTTCATTATAAATCTTCATTAGAGTTACCACTAATAACCACATGACAGATTTTATATTAGGCTGTTTTGAGATTTCCTTTGCCAATGGAATTAATCCCAAACTCTTCACTTTAGCCTCAGGTAAACTTTTTGGACAAGGGCAAAAAGCAGCCACATTCTTCACCAAAATATCACAAGAATGATCTCTGGGCCACATATTAATATTCTTCTCCTCTATAACCTTTTGAGCAAGTTCCTCACAGTTCGTCAAATCACACTCAGCATTGTCTTCTGTGTTCCTACTAGTATGGCCCATACTTAAAGCATTCCACTGCTTTCCCAACCCAAAGTACCAAAGTCCAAATTCCTCCCAATAAAAGCATGGTCATGCCTATCACAGCAGTGCCCCAGTCCCTGGTACCAACTTCTATCTTAGTTAGAGTTTCTATTGTTGTGGAGTGACACCATGACCATGGAAACTCTTATAAAGGAAGACATTTAATGCAGTGGCTTACAGTTTCAGAGGTTTAGTCCATTATTATCATGGTGGGACATGGCAGTGTCCAGGCAGACATGGTTCTTGAGAAGGAGCTAAGAGTCCTACATCTTAATCCACAGGAAACAGGAAGTGAACAGAGATACTGGGCATAGCTTGAGCATAGAAAACCTCAAAGCCCACCCCCACAGTGACATACTTCCTCCAACAAAGCCACACCTCCTGATAATACCATTCCCTGTGAGCTTATGGGGACCAATTACATTCAGAGTACCACATTGTTTTATCTTTAAAACCCCTGATTTATTTTGCCTCCTTGGATATTTCTACATGTATTTTCATTACAAGATTCATTTCCAAATAAATGAATTGTGTTAGGAGACTCCCTCATTTGTTACTTAGATTGACATCTGCTTGACCTAATGTTGGAGAGCCTTAGGATTCTTCTGTGGGACTTCTCTTCTCTTTCCCTGGTGATCTTACCCAGAATATTTGTTGATTACTGCCAAAATTACCTCTCCAATTTAGACTCTCTTACTATCCAAAATCACGTGATATTTTTCCTACTGAACTCTTATAAGAAGGAACTCAAATTACATCCAAATTTAATGGGTCCAGCGGAGAACCTCACCCCTTCTCCCTTCAGGAGCCTGCTCTTACTTCTCCCCAGCCTTCATTATCTCAGGAAACAGCATGACCCTCCTTTGCTTGAGCTGAAACCCTAGGAATCATTCTTGGCTCATCTGTTCCTAGGGTCTTGTCTAAGGATTGTCAGTTTTCCCTCCAAGTTATCTCCTCATCTGTTTACCCCACCCCCATCATTACAGCTACCTTCTTCCCTTATCCCATCCACAACTCCTTTCTACCCACTCGATAGCATCCTACCTGATCCGTCTGCTTCCAGCCGTTTCCCACTACAATCCACAAAATATTGAGTTTTCCTTTTAAAATATAAATCAGGCTGCATTGTTCTACATTAAGTCTTCCCTATGGCTTCACATGGTATCTGAATACAATCCAAACACTTCATCTTCAATGAGCTCTTACAACATTTGAGTTTTGCCTCTGATATATCTCATGCTATGGTCCTTCCTGGCATGTTGGCTTTGCCTGTCTCATTGATACTCACTCTTGCCAGATTCATAGCCCGCCCTGAGGCTTCTGTTCTTCTGCACATGGTAGGCTCTGCTCATCTTTCCTCCAGTGTGCCCCCTGGCATAACTGATTATATAACTTCTTTGTCATTTCCCTCATGGTTCATCTCACAATATTAAAAAAAAGATTTTTTGGTTTATTATCATCTTTCAGAATAACAAACAGGAACTTTAAAAAAATTAATGAACTTTTAAGAGTAATTTAGGTTCACAATAAAATTGAAGAGAAAATACAGAAAGCTATCATGTGTCACCCCTAACTACCTCCCCACTACTGACATCTGGCACCACAATGATGCCTTTGTTGCAGTTTCATGACCCAACACAGACACATCAGTGGGTACACAGTTCACACACTTTATATCAGGACTCGCTCTATGGGTTTGGATAAGCGTATAATGACATATATTCATTGTTATACATCACACATATAACAATTCACACTGCTCTAAAAAATCCCCCAAACTTTGCCCTTCTTCTCCCCAGTCCCTATGGATCTTTACTGTTTCTCTTTACAGAGGCTAAAATAGGTGGAATCACACTCTATCCAGCTCTTTAAATCGGCTTTTTGCTTCCATTTAGTAATCTGCATGTCTGTTCATTCATGTCTTTTCATGGCTCGATAGCACGTTCCCCTTTAGAACTGAGTGATATTCCAATGCTTGGATATACCACAGTCAAGTCTACTTTAGTTTGCTTCCAAGACTTGGCAATAGACAAAGCTTCTGTAAACATTTGTGTGTGTTTGTATATATATAAGATTTTGAATAATTTAAGCAAGTACCAAAGATTATGATTGAATATTTAGAGTATGTTTAGTTTTATGAGTAACTGTCACATTTTTTTTTCTCAAAGTAACTATCTTTTTATATCCCAATTAGAATGAAAAATCCCAGCTATCCACATCCTTGCAAGTGTTTGGTGATGACTGTGTTTTGAATCTGGACCATTTTATTTTTGTATTACAGTGTTTTATTTTTGTTTTAAGTTGTAATTCCTAATGGCATATATTGCTGAACATCCCTGCACAGTTTCTGTTTGTGTATGTTCTGTGATGTTCGGGTCTTTTTATCCTTTTTTATAATTATTATACAAAATAATGGATTTCACTTTGCTGTTTCCATTCATGTATACCATTGCATTTGGCTCATATTCATCCCTGAGTGTTCAGGTCTTTTTTTTTTTTTTTTTAAACTGAGTTATTCTCTTATCGTTAAGTTTTAAGTATATTTTTGTTAATAGCCCTTATCAAAGTGTCTTTTGCAAATATTTTCTTCCAGTCTGTGGCTTCTCATTATCATGACATTATCTCTCACAGGGAAGGACTTTTTAATTTTAATGAAGTCCAGTTCTGTATTATTTATTTCATAAACCATGGCTTTGGTGTATCTAAAAGGTCATCACCATACCTAAGGTTGTTTGGTTTTCTTGTTATGATCCATTTTGAGCTATTTTTTGTTGAAGCTCTAAGGTGTGTCTAGAGTCATGTTTTGCATATGGATGTCCAGTTTTTCTGACACTATTTTCAAAAGGTTGCCTTTATTTCATGATTTGCATTTGCTCCTTGGTCTCAATCACTTGAATAAATGCATCCGGGTCTGTTTCCGGTCTCTCTGCGCTATTTCAATTGCCCATTCATCCCCACTGTCTTCGTTATCTGTTGCTTATAGTATCTTTTGAGTTTGAGTAATGTCAGGCTTCCGACTTTGTTCACTGTGTGGTAGGAGCTTCTGGATCTTTTACCACTCTATACAAACTTTAGAATCTGTTTGTTGATTATAAATCCTCAACCAATTCACACTTTTTTATGTCTTCAAGTTGTATTTTATTTGACTTATTACATGCTCTGTTCATTTTGGCTGAAAGGCAGGTCTGATAGACTGGGTTAAAAGCTTGCAGCAAGTAGAACTTTGGTAGTGTGCTGGTGAGGGGAAGCCTTCTGCAGTCTCATAATTAGGCTTTGGTCTCTTGGGAAATCTGTGCCTTTGGAATGGGCATCTTAGGATTTTCTGCATTGAGTAGGGTTGGATGGTTAGACAGAGCTGAGCTTGGGAATTTTTTCTCTTCTCTGTAAAGGTTAGGCTTTGATAACCTACAAGCAGTCTAGAATCTGGTAATATCTTGATATCTTTTCTATTGAGGGCAGATCTTGGCATATTTCAAAATTGTTAATTTTTCCTTCTCCTTGCTGGAAGAATGCGGGGTATGTCCACTGACCATCTCAGTGAAGACCTGGGGATCCCTGACACCGGACTCCACTCCGTGGTTGCTTGTAACTCAGTCCCAGGCCTCTCAAGCCTCCAGCCACCAACCTGGACAGTTCAGGCTTCCCATTTGGCTGCCTCCCCTGGAGGTTTCAGTTTGCCAGTTTCTGGTTTCTGCTCCCACAAGCTGCAGTTCTCTGAGTCTTCCTGTCCATCTCTCTAGTTTTGGGGGATGGCTTGCTTGGAGACCTCATTTCTCTGATGAGCTGAGAAGAGATATTGAAGTTGTTTCTTTTGACACTCTTAGCTTCTTGTTAGGAAAGAGTCATGACTCCGAGCTCCTCATCTGTTCCACCCAGTCTCCAGGTATATCTTATTTGTCTTTCTGTGTGAACAAACCTGTCATCTTGCCTGGGAGGGCTACCCTTCTGCCTTGCCTTGCGGTGACTAGCCATTGCTCTCCTCTCTGCTGGGCTGGCTGCTCTTTTTGAGACTGTCTCTGCCAATAGTGTGTGAGGGTTAGGGGGAGCGGGAAAGGCCTGGGAAGGAAGGGACTTCCTTTTCAATTCTTGTTGCTTCTATCCTGCAGAGTCTTCCTGAGGAGCTGCAATATTTCTTGCTATTTGTGAACCTCCCTGGTTTTGGTTCCTTGTAGACTCCTTAGGCTGCAGATTTAGTGAAGACAGGAATTATGGGAAATCATAGCAAAACCTTTTCTTCTTATAATGAGAATGACCCCCAGTAAAAAGCTACCATTTGTTGAGTGCCTATTTAGTGGTGTTTATTTTTCAGAATATCATCTGACTTAATAGCAAGACAATTACTACATGAAGAAAAAAACTCACGAGGAAGAAAAAAGTGACTACCTCAAGGTTTGTATTTTGTATAAGTGGAGGAACTGGATTTGTTTTTTGGTTTTTTGAGACAGGGTTTTTCTGTGTAACATCCCTGGCTGTCCTGGAACTTGCTTTGTAGACCAGGCTGACCTCGAACTCACAGAGATCTGCCTGCCTCTGCCTCCTGAGTGCTGGGATTAAAGGCATGTGCCACCACTGCCCAGCTTGGATTTTTTTTAACATTTATTTTTATTTGTGTGTTTGTGTGGGGTAGGGTCGGGGGAGGTATGTGTACATGTGAGTACCAGAGGAAGCCAGAACAGGGCATTGGATCCCCTGTGAGCCATGCAGCATCCGTGCTGGAACAGAACTCTAGCCTCTGCAAGAGCAGCAGGTTTTCTTAATCACTGAGCCGTTTCTCTAGCCCTGAAGAGCTGGATTTTAATCTCAGGTCTGAAGAGGATATATATCCTATATAACACTACAGACATAGGGAGTCACACAGAGATCAATCATCACAAGAATTTCTAGAACATTTTCTAGTTTGATATTTTTCAAGCGTGGTGAATTTTGCTCTAGAGAACGGTGAATTTTGCTCTAGAGAACGTAGAGTTACCGTGTGAGAAGGAATGCGTTCCTCAAGGTGGAGCCTTGTTGTGGATGGAGTATTGAAACTGGTTCAGGTTCTGTATGTGGCATTAGTTTTTGGCGCATAATCATGAGACCTGTTGGCCCTTTGACTCCCCATTTATTTAATCACATGTGACCTGTTCTAAAAATGAGAACTGGCATGTTGACATTCCCAGGATTCCACTAAGCCCTTTAAAACATCATTTCAAACGGTTCTCACATTTTAAGTTATTCTCGGTTAAATCTATGCACCATCCTGCTTTGTGCTTTTGTATCTTATTTGGGGGGAAATCTGGTTTGGCTTTCTTCAAGAGGTAGAGATGATGATCTAAGCAGCTCCTTGGCTTTGTGTTATAGATTCATAAACTCCCGGAGGCAAGGAAGCTGAAGACTGGGAGATGCATTTCATTACTGACTGTGGAGTTTTTTTGAGAGACATGATGAAGAACGTATCTCCATAGAGTTACAAGGGAACGTTTCATTCCAAGATAGCGTTTGCTATATTAAATTGTGCCAATAGATGGAGAAGTTGTTCCATAGAAATCAGAAAGCCTGGCTCCTTCTCTGAGGAATAAAGAAATTTAGGTTTCTGGCAAGTTGAAATGAATTTCCTTAATAAAAATGAGAAGTAGAAAAACTAGGTTACTTATAAATTTTAACAAGAAGTAGTATTAACTAGGGACAAGAATTTCACTAATTTCAATTAAGTGTACATGAAACTCTTATTGCTTATACTGTTTTTGAAATTTGGCCATTCTACTTTTAACTATGTGTGCACGTATGTATATATGCATGTATACCTGGCCTTAAACAAAAAGGATATAAAATAATGTGCATAATTTTATACTATAGCCAGGCAGTGGGGGCATACAACTTTAATCCCAGCACTTAGAAGGCAGAGGCAGGTAGATCTCTATGAGTTCAAGGTCGGCCTGGTCTAAAGAGCAAGTTCTAGGACAGTCAAGGCTACACAGAGAAACCTTGTCTCAAAGAACCACCCCCCCAAAAAAAATTATACTAAAATAAAGATAAAATACAACCAAATAACTAAGTTGAGAAAAAAAAAGTTGGGCAACAAATATGTCCTGGAACTTCCTGAAAGTCAGTGGGGAAATCAGCATCATTTGTACAGCCCCAT
This sequence comes from Peromyscus attwateri, assembly GCA_902168425.1. Lineage (NCBI taxonomy): Eukaryota > Metazoa > Chordata > Mammalia > Rodentia > Cricetidae > Peromyscus > Peromyscus attwateri. The sequence goes on from CABHPP010145312.1 coordinate 26,832, forward strand.
GTCTGTAACATAAAGACAAGCAGTGGTACCCTGGTATACTAAGACTGGAAATTATATCCCTTAGAATCACAAAGAAGATATTGGGTGTAACATAATGAACAAGGTCCTTCTACATGCTTACACTTTTCTCATGACTGAATCCTACAGTTTTAGCTGGTGTGAACCCCACAGTGTTGTTCATTAAAGTGGATCAGTTAGAGGGACAGGTGAACACCATGCACCCCAAACACTTTCTTTAAGAGGTAGACATGATGATCTAAGCAGCTCCTTGGCTTGTGTCGTTATTGTGATTCTGTAGTTTAATTGATATAAACAATTTGGAATCCATCAACTCTTGATAAACATTTTCCACCCACTCCTACATAGGTGTGTGTTCATGTACATACATGTGTGTACATATGTGTGGAGGCTAGGTGCATTATGTATCTTCCTTAATCACTTCTACACCTATTATTTTTAAAGATAGGCTCGCTCCCTGAACTTGGAGCTTATTGATTGGCTAGACTGGCCAGCAAGACCCAGGATTCTCCTGTCTCCACCTCCCCAGTGCTGAGATTACAGGCATGTGCCATACCAAAATTTCTGTATGTGTGATAGGGGTCCAAATTCAGGTCCTCATGGTTGTGTGGCAAGTATATTATTATTATTATTATTATTATTATTATTATTATTCCAACTGAATCATCTCCATAGCCTTTGATATTATTTCTTTAACTGAGGTTTTGGTAAGGACAGAGGGATGCTATGAGGCCCAAAGAACATGTCACCTGGCAACATTTAGCCTTGAACCTGTATCAATAAAAGCCATCCATGCTCACCCTGAACTATCAACACCTTCAGCCAAATGACACAGGGTGGCTGCTGCGGTTGACCCAAGTTGACATCTGTGTATAATCTGCAAGGCACACTGGTGCCTTTTTCAAAAGTCATTTAAGTAGCTCACCTTGTCATTCCCTTCTCATTTCAGCCTTGTGTTTGCTCTTTGACTCTGTTCCAAACCTCCAAAGCGTCGACATCCTGTGGTATGTGCAGTCTCTCTCTTGCCATCTTGCTTGGTTCTCCACTGTCTCCTGAGCTCCAGAGAGCATGGCTTCTCTGGACCGTGAAGCATAAGCCAGGTCTTACTGTCCCAAGCCTTTACAGACCACTACTGTGATAAGCATACATTGTTTTCTGCACAGTGTTTGGGGCTGGAAGCTGACCTGAGAAAGTTTTTCCAGCCACTGGGTTTATGCACACCTAAGCTTTCTGCCTTCAAACACAGAACTATTGAAAACCAGGCAAGACATGACTGGACACTACTGAGTCCATCTGCTCAACCCCACACACAAAGGTCCCTCCTCCTCCAGACTTCCTCTCGACTCCACTGTATCCATTCCAACACAAGAAAGAATATCTCAAACATTTTGTAGTCTATCACCTGAGGATATGCCAACAGGGTGTATTTTGGCCTATATTTCTGCATGCTGGTTGAAAAAAAAATATGCCCCGAATTCTGTTTTGTTTCCATTAACCTTTCTCTGAGAAATTACTGACCCTGAATATTGGAGCTGCAAATGGATTCTTTTAACAAGTACCCTGTCAGGAGGCAACCTCCGTGTGTTATGGGCTTTTAGCCTGCAAATGCTTTTCCTCCATTCATCCGATCCCCTAAGAAGGATTTATTTGAGTGACTTTTCATGTATGAGGGTTTTAGAAAGATCTCTATCTCTGATGTTTTAAGAGACCCACATTTGGAAAAATTTACAGTTCGCCTATTTTTAGGGCTGGTGCTGGCTGTTTAAGATGTTGCCTCTTACTCCGACCTGTTTGAGATCTTCCCAAATCAACGACTCTTTCGATTTCTCTCCAGGCTTTGCCTTTACCTGGTGTGTGCTCAGACTTAAGTGAGATATTTGCATCCTGGAATAGTTTGCCCATTGCTGTCATCCTTGAGAATACCATCTGAAACTCTTCCCTAGCTCAGGGCAAGCAGAGTTGTCATTGTCTTGAGTCAGAGGCTGTGAGAAGAGGTGGAGCCACGATGATGCTAGATTTCACCAGAATACTGATGTCTGTGTTGCTGTCGGTGCACAGGTCTGGGTGGGAGACAACTCCTGGAGACCAAACCTTGCGGGCAGCCCATAGCATGTAGCCTTGACTCACTCACCATTTTCAGGTGATGTTGCCAATCACCCAGGGCTGGGAAGCACCAAGCCCTGGCCCGTCTCACAGGGGCTATCTGGCCCTCTTACTAGTTTCTGTTGTGGTAAAAATAAAGATTTTTTTTTCAAAAGCTCACTATAAATAATGCTCTGTTCTTGTCTATTAGCGTATTAGTCAGGGTTCTCCAAAGAGACAGAACCAATGGCATATGTGCACATAGATGTAGGAGAGGGGCTATGAGGGGAATCGATTCACACAATCTGGCAGATACTAAGTCCCACCACAGATTATCTGCATGCTGGAGACCCTGCGGTGTGGTAGTGTGGCTCAGTCCAAGTCTCCAGACCTCAGAACCAGGGAGGCTGATACAACTCAGTGTGAGGCCGAAAGCCTGAGGACCCAGTCAGAGGTCACAGTCCCGGAATCTGTAGCTTGAAGTCCAAGGCAGGAAGAGCCTATGTATACTAGCTCTCAGGATGGACAGGAGGAGAACTAACTCAGTATACTAGCTCTCAGGACCGATAGGAGGAGGACTAGCTCAGTCTTGCATTTATTCTGTCTACAGGCCCAGATTTCTGGATGGTTCCCACACACATTGAAGACAGGTCTTACCTCCCTAGCCCACACAAACTCACATGCTAACCTTCTCTGAAAATGCCCTCACATACCCCAAATCCTGCTTCCCCCCGTTTTTTTAGGAATTCCTATTCCAATCATGTTGTCAGCTAGAATTAACAATCAGTATTAGTGACTACATTTTGAAAATCATTGGAATTTTGGATTTACATCTCTCTGTGTGTCTAAAATTAGGGGTCAGTCAAGATACAGAAAAACAGAAGAAAAGACATTGGGAATGCAATAAACTGAAAAGGAGCCCCCAAAGCCTTGCTGGAGAGTCACCCTAGAAGAAAAAAGGAATTGCATTTTGGTCCCCAAATCTCTCACTCTCTAAATTACCAATAGTGTCCTAACCCCTAAACATTGATTGTAACAAGTGAAATGAGGCAGCCTTGTTTCTAGGTAGCAGGTTGGATTGCCATGGAGTCTCTCTGGAATACCTGGGCCTTTGTTAAAAGCTAAGCAGAGCTGACACCAGATCATACCTGTAGGGCACATTGCAATCTCTTCACACACATTACTTATATTTGCATTTGTGGAGTATAAACCATGTGGTGAAACTAAACACTGCCCAAGAGGCCCTATGGAAGACCTTTGAGCACAATAACATCGTCTTGACTTCTGTTACCCTGGGATAAATGAGAGCCAGGAGTCATGGTGGAGGAAGGTGGACAGATTGGAAGTCAGGAAGATGGCTCTAACTTGGCTGGGGGCATGTGTGCTTGTGTGTGTCAGCAGTAGCTAGCAGATTCTTCCAGATGGGATGGTTTTTCACCATCCCCTCATTATACGGAGTGGAATTTAGTTGCCAGTTTGGGTAACATTGGCTTTTCTATGTGCCAGGAATAACTTCTAATGAGTATGTTAGATCAAGGGAAAAAGAGGACCTATTATACCCACGTGGTACCTACTGAAAATGAAGCTGAGAAATGGTTCATGATTGGAGGAGACTGGGGTGAGATGGGGACTGAGGTGTAGTGGATAAAGGGAGTTGAAGAAAGAAGAACAAACAGTCTGTTACAGAGACAAGCAGAAATGAAAAACAGACTGGGAGAGAAGAGAAATGGGAAGAAAAGAGGGCCAAAATTCAGGAAGGAAACCAAACACTTGCAATTAAAGACAAAATGTAGCTAACGTGATTTCTGGTCCTTATAAAACTCAGGGAGTGGCTGTGCCTTTTCAGTTATATGTCCCACAGTCCCGTGAACCTGACCTGGGTCCAACACTGGGTCGGGCAGCTGGGTAACAGCGCAGCAAGGAGTGATGGGTATGTGTACCTGCCCTGCCCTTGCAGAGGGAGCCTTACAAGTGCCCCACCCCCACCCCAGGGCTGTTCTCTCAGTGCCTAGGCTGGGGCTGGCTTGTTCTGTTTGCTTGGAGGGAGAGCAGTGAACAGGAAGATAAGGAGGGGAGAAGCAGAAGATGAGCATCCATCCCCCTACATCTCTATCTCTCCATTTACAAAATGGTAAAATCTAATAGTGGATCTATGAGTAATAAATCTAATAACCCAAACAGTCCTCGTGGGGAGCTGGTGAGATGATTCAGCAGGTAATTGCTGCCAAGCCTGATGACCTGAGTTTGATCCTGGATCCCACATGGTGAAAGGAGAAAATTGACTCTTGAAAGATGTTTCTCCATCTTCCACACATGCACTAGGGTATGTATACATCCATACACACTACACACAAAGTACAACTAACTAACTAACTAACTAACTAACTAACTAGCCAAGTCTTTGTGATGCTTAAGGGAGTAATATAACAAGGATCTACTCAAAAATGCTATTTTTGTATTTACAAAGTGCACACAATATCAATTCAGAACAGCTTTAATAATTAAACTGCCAGTTAAAAAACAGTACTCAGAACTTGAAATACACACACACATACACTGTACTTCCTGAGAGAGAGGGGTGGAGAGGGAGAGAGGTAACTGCTTTGGGAGAATAGATTTTCCTTTTCTCTTGTGCTCGACTATATTTCTACAGAGAGCCTAAATTACCTTTTGAAATAAGACATGTTACTCTTTATAAAGCTGAATTAGTCCTAACAAGGTCCATTATGATCCCTACTTTTCATAGCTTCCCAAGTGTGAATTCAATAGGGTCTAACATTAGTCCTTTCCCCAACTGTCCTCAAGTAAATTCATGCCAGGTGGGAGAGCTGGTGGCCACCCACTGGTGTCTTTCTGCTCAGAGAGAGAAGCACACTTACATTCTTGGCAAGAGCTAAGCAAGTTCCTCTACCCTAGATTTCTCACCTGTGCTTTAAGAATGGGACCTGATGTTTGTAACAAAAGACTTTCTCACAACTGTGCTGAATAAAGAAGCCAGGATTGCAGGCGGCCTTGGCTCCGTCAGGACTTCCCAAGATCTGAAATTGGAAGCCCTGTTATTTGGAATGCTGTCTCTTTGAGCGTGCTTTTTAAGTCTGTAGGCATGACCACAACGTTTTGGCTTTTAGCAGAGATGCTCTTCTGAGGGGGGCTCAGTGGAGCAGCTGCTTTAGACTGCAAAGTGTCACTCTCCAACTGAGTGTGCATATGAAGCACCCGGGGGTGGGGGGTGGGGTGGTAGCTGAGAGTACCCAAATGCAAGCATTTGTCAGCCAGTGCTGCTTTCTCTGGGTTTGGCTTGGAAACGGGAGGTGTCATGGGGTGCTTGCAACACCTCCCTGCCAGAATCCATACTCATCAGTACTGCGATGTAGTGGGATCAGGGTGGGTTTTGGTGGAGGTAATACTTTTGGTGATCAGAGATGAGGGCAGAGTTTGAGAAGGAAAAAGATGGTGGTATTGGTATCCATTGAGGTCTTCTGTACAGGTGGGAACTACTGATAGAAGTATCAAGTTAGACATTTGTGTAGTAACCACCTCTACATCAACTTAAGCACTGCTTCCTATATTGATCTGCTTTGGTACCTCTTGATTTTGGGCAAAGGTTCAGCCTTGCCCATGTTGCCAGAGGCGGTGTGTGTAATAGAGGCATCACATGCCGTGACAGGCCTGTAGAAAAAGGAGTCTTTGCTGATACAGATCAAACAGGAGCATTTCCACTGAAAAATGCAACACTGGTTATCTTCCTGCATCCCAGTAGGAACTTGGCAGCCCAGAGTCACACTCAGCAGCTGTCCGGGTATGTTGACACCCAGTGATGCTGGCGGATGTGGAACCTCAGGCCCCATAACGGGGTGCTCTTAGGTGGAGATGCAGGCAGGGGGCCTAGGATTGGAGCTGCAGAGCCCGAGTGCTGGCTCCCTGGGTTGTTCGAGCCTCGGGCATGACTCTGATCCTGTGTCAGCCACTGACAACTGAAAGCTGAAGCAGGGATTAGCCATGCCCTTTCTTCATTATTCTTCTGGCTATTGTCAGCTCCTCCCGAGGAGCCTAGAAGGCAGAAGGCAGGAGAGGGAGAGGAAAGTCAGGCAGCTGCTTCTTCTGTTGGCAACTCTATTAAAATGTATCATGGGGGTGGGAAACAAGTGGTAGGAATAAAAATTGTATCATCTCCTTACCTTTGTTTTCTCTGTGACTTATCGCTGAGGCCCAACGACGCTCCTTCCATACACAATGGACAGAGTCTACGACCCTGGGTTAAATACTTAGTGAGGAGATTTTGTGTTCATCTTAGTGTGTGTGTGTGTGTGTGTGTGTGTGTGTGTGTGTGTGTCCATCTATCTTTTTGTCTAACTGGACTGGCAAGCAGTTTGGTACTCAAGCCTTTTGCTCTTCAAATGTGCTTGGGGTGGGGTGGGGGCTGGCTGACAGGTAAGTGTATATAGAACATTCACGGCATGTCTCCCTCCTGTGCACCAAACCTGGAACAGCCATTCACCTTACTGGAAGTGCATCTCTGCCTTCATGGATTTAATTTAATCAGGGCTACAGAAAATTAAGCAGACAATGAGTGTCTAGTGCGGTAAGCGCTCTGACAAGGGAAGTCTCTGGTGCTTTGTAGCTTGTTGTGCGGCCCTTGAGAGTGACAAGGACCATATTCTGGAGGAAATGTTTGCAAATTGTTGTAGTTAATCTTGATTGTTGACTTGACTTTCGAGTCACCATGAAAACAAGCCTCTGGGTCTTTCTGTGAAGAGATTTCTGCATTAGGTTGATGGAGATGGGAGGCTCACCCTTAGTGTGGGCAGGACCATTCCATGGGCTGGGGTCCTGAACTAAGAAAAGGAGGGACCTGAGCAGTGGCCTCCACAGCTCTTCTTCCTGACTGTGGCCCAATGGGACCAGCATTCTCCTTCATCTGCTAACATGCTTTCCCCACTATCATGGACTGTCCCCTCAAACCGTGAGCCAAAATAAGTCCTTCTTCCCTTAAGCTGCTTCCGGTCAGGTGATCTGTGAGAGCATGAGGAAAGGAAGTAACACACTTTCTATTGGGAATGTGGAAACAAGGAGAAAGGGTGGGGGGCGATGAGTATTCTGAGCAGAGGACCACTTGAGCCACACTTGGGAATTCCCTTCTACGGTGAGCGAAGAGTTAAAAAGCCATAGACAAAATTTTGCTTTATAAGTATGATTTGAAAGATGGTTATTAATAGCTTTTTGCATATTCTTCTTCCTCCTCATATAAAATTGAATAGAGAATCTCTCTTCTGGTTCTTCCCTTTTCATACCTTTTAAATTTCTCTTTATGATCACTACACACTGGAAAAATAACAATGGTCTAATTATTATTCATCTGACAAATATTTTAGTTCCATTCACGTCAACATATTTAAAACCTTTATATGCTAATGTGTAGAAAGTTTGTATTAACCTATTTCATACTAAGAGAGAATTCTTGTCTGTATGCCTACCTTATGGTAGGTGCTGGCATTACAAAGACAGATAAGTGGAACCTCTGCCTTCAGGATCTGGCAAGATCCTGTGTTAGAAATGGAGGTGGTGTGTGTGTGTGTGTGTGTGTGTGTGTGTGTGTGTGTGTTTCTTGCATGAAGGTTTTGGGCAGCTGTTATCCATGACATTGAAAGAGAATATGACCTTGATTTAGAATTTGTGGGTTTGGAGAAAGAACACTTGGCTAATTTTTATTTTTATATTATCTGTGAAAGAAAAAGGACTTGTACATAAGACGACACTAACATTGACAAACAATTAATAGGACCAAGTCTCTTTAACAAGGGGCACATAAAATCGACAGATTAATTAGAAAGAAGACTTACCTTCTCACGAGACCCTGCCTCGCAAATAGAACCGATCTTGTTCTACATACTGTTAAGACTTTACTGTGCCAGCTCTTCTCTATGGGATTCTTAGGATAACTCACGCTGGTTTTTAGGCTACAAACCACCTGTCCACATTGTACAAAAAGACAAATTAACAGTGACATAAATCTAATGGGTTGTTTATTTCAGAAGTAGTGAAAGCTAGAAAACCATGGCAACTAATGTAGTCAGAGATATGCGAAAGTGACTTATACTCTTGGCAAAAATGTGTTTTTAAGAAAGTGTGAAAAATACTGAAACAGTCACTAACAGTTCTAGGCAATTTAACTTTTTCTTTTTCATGCATGTGGAGGAGTATTTGTGATTTTTCAATAACACCTCTAGTTAGACTTCTAAGTTCAGCAAAGGATGCCTGGTCAGAAGCCCAAGGGTGGGGCTAAGGAATTGACTCACTGGGTAAAGGGCTTGCTGCACAAGCATTGGGACCTGAGTTCGAGTCCTAGCACCAATGAAGAGATGCAGGTGTGGTGATGAATGCCTGTAATCCAGAACCAGGGAGATGGAGACAGGAGGATCTCGGGGGCTTGCTGGTCAGCTAGTCTAGCCAAACAGCCAGCTCCAGGGTCAGAAAATACGATGGAGAGCAATTTAGAAAGACACCTGACCTGAAAGACATGGCCTCCATATGCATGCACACATGCGTGCACACCCCCAGCATTTACTCACATATAGACCACACATTCCAACATGTGCATGCACACACACTGTTACTGCTTTGAAAGAGAACGGCTCCCATAAGCTTAAATTTTTGAATATTTGGTCCTCAGTTGGTGGAATTGTTTGGAAAGGATTGGTGGTGTGGCCTTGTTGGAGGTATATCAATGGGGGTGGACTTTGAGGTTTCAAAAGTCTCATGCCATTCCCAGTCAGTGCTTTCTCTCTGATTCCTGCGTATAGATCAAGATGTGAATGCTCAGCTGTTCCTGCTGCCATGCCTTTGACTCACTATCATGGATTGTAACCCTCTGAAACCTTAAGCCCAGTTAAACACTTTCATTTATAAGTTGTCTTGGTCATGACGTTTTGTCACTGCAATAGAAACGTAACTAAGACATACACCATATACTCAACATATACATTCATATATATCACATAGACTTCCCCACATGAACTTGTATGTGCATATATTTGCCCACATCCAGGTATACATGACCAAGAATATGTTTTATTGTGGAAAGAGTGGTAATGAAAACATCCCAAGAACCTGCAAAGAACTCCGTGTGTACTGTGTGGAAGCAAACTAATTCTTTAGATAATGAACTTCCATCCTGAAGTAGGGTGAGCACATGTTCAGTTCTCAGAAGAACCCAAGGGTATTTTGCAGAATATAGTACATTGTGATAGGAGGAGTTGGGAAGGCGTGGGGGATTTGAGGATTGCTCCAGGTAGCTTTGGAACCCTGTGACGGAGTGGGACAAATGAAGGCATTAGTCCCCACAGTGGAAGACTAACTCTACCACAACACTTGGTTTCTAGGCTCCACTGAGGGGCAGAATGGCTTCAGTTTATACAGTGGAGCAAAAAATTATCCCAAAATTCATTGGCTTGAAATAGTGACAAGATTTATTTTGAATGTGGATCAACAGATTAAGTAGGGCATGAGGAACCCTTGCAGCTCATGTGACTACTGACTTACTGCCACTATGGATTAGTTTGCACTTTCTAGAATTCAATATAAAGGGAATCCTATAGCCATTACTGCTTATGCCTGGTTCCTTTCGCATAATATAATTATCTCCATATTGCTGTGTGTATTGAACACCCGTCCTTTCTATTACTGAATAGCTTACCATTGCATGGATATATCCCACTTGTTCATCTCTTTATCCCTTGATAAGCCTTTGGGTTATTACAAATAAAGCTGCAATGAAAAAAATGCTATAAAAGTATTTGTGTATGTTTTTATTTGGGGGGAAGAATAACAGGCTGTGTGGTAGGCACATTCTTACCTTTTAAATATGTTCTTAAACTGTCTTCTAGATTAGTTTGTATCTTCTAGAGTTATATATTTAAAAGTATGGTCAAGTACATATTATCTTTGTCTCCACTTCTACTCAGATGTTTTTCTCAGCCTATCTGGCAGATAGAGAACTTAGGATGTTGGTATTACGGCACAGTCCAAGTCCAAAGGTCTCAAAACTAGTGTGTGTGTGTGTGTGTGTGTGTGTGTGTGTGTGTGTGTGTGTTGGAACTCTACGTCTGAGGCAAAGGCTTCAGGACTCAGAGAGCTTCTGACAGAAGCTTCCAGGTCAAAAGGCTGCAGAGCCTGGAGTTTCAATGTTTAAGAATGGGAGAATAAAAGTATCTTGGTCTGGGAGACCAAGAAAGGAAGAGAGAAAGATGGTCGGCAGTCGTGGGAATGCGGGTGGGGAGATATTGGTCTGTTCTATACAGAGAATGATCTACGGTAGCTGTGCTTCAGTTTTGAATTAGTTTATTAAGCACATTGCAAGCGAAGTGAACGAACAAACAGCAACAACAGAAGCCCCAGATACAAAACATCATCAACTAGGCTGCTTGCAACATCCAGGAGAGGCTACTGTAGTAGCCCAACAGAGGGCGCTAACAAAAGGCAATGTCAGCCAATCATCTGCTTACAAACTTTAGTTGAGACTGACTCGGGAAGCCCCATTGAAGCAGCCAGCTGGAGTTCTGATTAAGAGTCTTAGGTACAGCAGTGTTCCCTCTGGTGAGGCTCCCAAGTAAAGGAAGAGCACATAGTCAAAAGGATGCTTACAGTTATCCAGCAGAAATGCCTGGGGGAAACCTTGAAACCCTCCCGCTGGAGTTTCTGCTGGAGTTCCAGGCAGAACAGAGCATTCTCTTTCTGGATGAGCTTCTGCCTTCGCTTCCCCACGATTGGAAATAGCTCATCTTTTTGCTATTCCCAAGGATACAATGTTTTTACTCTTGGGTTGTGTCTTAGTTTGCTTCCTATTGTGAAAACCACTCCCAAAAGCAATTTAGGAAGGAACGGGTTTTGTTAAACATCGAGACACGTCAGGGTAGGAACTCAAGCAGAAGCAGCGGCAGGAAGCACGCAGGAGTGCTGCTTACTGGCTTGCTCCTCACGGCTTGCTTTTTTATACAACCCAGGACCACTACCACCAGGTGGTACTAACGACGGTGGGCTGGACCCTCCCACATCACTCATTAATGAAAAAATGCCTCCACAAGCATTCCCTTGGGCCACTCTGATGGAAGCAATTCCTCAATCGAGGTTTCCTTTCCCCAAGTGACTCTAGTTCGTGTCAAGTTGACAAATACCAGCACAGGCCGTTTTTCTGTTCTGTTCTTCTCTCTCCACATTACAGAGCATCAGGGTGTTGCTGAAATTCCTTCTGAGGTGGGGGCATAAAGCAATGTCTGCCCCTCCTTCTGAGGTTCTAAGGATAAATGGAGGCACCGATTCCATCAAAGTTCACTCTGGGGTACCAATGAGTTAATTGGGTTTCCTTGCAGAGCCTAAGTGAAAGGTTACTTACAGGGGTGTGAGTACTTCTCCACCAACTAACTGTCCACACCTGGGAAGCCTTACCCAGCAGGGCTGAGGACTTCCATGTAGCCACATGGATAGAGCTCTTACTCTACACTAGCTCCTCCCCCAGGCCACAGGTGAGGTTGCCAGGTAGTAGGGGGCAGCTGGATACTCAGAGAGCATCTTGTACCATACTTTGCGCCTCTGTGCAAGGGACTGTAAACCACCAACAAGCCCAGATTGTTGTAATGGGGGGGGGCACAGCTGAACTCCCCAAGGTGGTGGGTGCTTGGCTTGGAGAACAGTCACTCATGACACAGAGGGACAGCCCATCCCAGGACAAGAGGTCTTGGAGAATACTTGAAATAAGCCTGATGGAATCTAGGACAATCTCCCAGTGTCTGCAGTCAACAAGTTTAAAGAACACATGAACATTTACCAATATAATGCTCATGATGCGGGGGAGGGGGAGGGAGGGAGGGGAGGAGGAGGGAGGGAGGGGGGGAGGGAGGGAGGAGAGGGGGAGAAGGAATGGGAATTTCCGTCTGTGGATAAAAGGCAGATCTTTGTCCATTTTGCTGGCCCATATACTCCAGAGATAAACTCACAGGCATAGCCAGAAATAATACCAGATATCCTGGTGTCTCTTAGTCCAGCAAGGTGACACCTAAAATTAACCACCAGAATGTTCTTAAGAATTTTATACTTTCAGTTCTTACATTTAAATCTGTGATCCATTGTGAGTAAAGTTTTGTATATGGCATGAGATGAGACTCAACTTCATTCTTTTTTTTTTTCCCATGTGGCTCTTAAATTGTCTTTGTTCTACATGTTGAAAATACTGCTTTGTGAAGAATAATTTTCAGGATTACCTGTGCATACTTGATACATTTTTTTTTTCTATTTGACACTGAAATCTCTGTTGAGCTAGCTTAATGGCCAACTTTATTACTGAAAATTTAGGGCAATAGCTGGGCTGCTACCCCCTGCCCCCCAACAGGCTAGGTTTGGCCCTCTGTTGCTATTACACTAATTAAAAAGTTAAGTAATGGTGACAAGCAGAGGAAGGAGAATGATTCAATGCAGCCATGTTGGAAGGAGGAGCAGATAAAGTCCATCTTTGGGGTATTGGAAAGAGCTATTGTTTTCAATAAAGGCTGAGTATGAGATAGAGCAAGAGATGGTCATAACAAGGCTGTGCTGATGTAGCTGTGATCGTCGTCCCTACTCAGTTTCTGCAAGGTGGTCTGAAGAACTCCTAGCCACTTGAGGGGAGAAGGTGGTTCTTAGGAGATGATGGTTTCTTTCCCATTACTGTCCTGGACACTTGCTCCACAATGGGCGTGGTCTGTCCGATGACGTTCCGCCACACTCTTCCAACTCCTCCTTCCTTCTCTTCTCCCTTCTTTTCTTCTTCCCTATAACCTTTATCGCTGCCTATACGTGCATAATGTAGGGCAACCCGCTGGATCGTGGGCAACCTACTAGAGGTTATACCTCCAAAGAAAAATCTCCTTCCTCAGCAATGACTCCTTGGCGAGAGATGAGGTCTCAAGAGCCCCTCTCTTATCCCTGCTGGAATCTTGACTCGCTTGATCTTATGAGGATTTCTGCAGGTAACCACCAAAGTGAGTTAATGAGGGCAACGGCCTTGTCACGTGCAGAAGACAGTATTTCACAGCACTCATCTCCATCCTCAGACTCTTACGCTCTTTTTGCCTCCTTATCTATGAACACCCCTGAACCCTGGGTGGGGGCCGTTGTTAAAGATGTCCCATTTAGGGGTAAGCACTCAGCCATCACTAATTCTCAGTATTTTGCCCAGTTATGAGTCTGTATTAACTGATGCCCACTGCAAGGCTGTGGGAGCAACAAAGGTCAATGACCAAGGTTGAGAGCAACAAAGCTCTGTAGATATAAACTTAAATGTTTAGAAGGCAGTTTTTCAATATGACCATTTGCCAAAACAACAATAGCAGGTTTCCCTGCTAGAGTCTGTGGTCTCCCCAGCCATGGGCTTTTGACCAGGTTTATAGTATCAGCCATGAATTCCCTCCTGTGGAGGTCTCAAATCCATTCTAAAAGTATCTGATTATCCCAGTAACCTTCATACCACCATGGGCACATCTTGCTTGGCAGGTTGGTATTGTAGCATGCAGAGTCCAGCGTTGTGTAATACCACTAATTGCCTTCCTTCCCCAGCAGCCTGCACAGCACCTTCTGGCTCTTTGAAAGCCATCCAGCAACGAGGAAGGTTTCAGGTCAGCTCCAGACTGGTTTCTCTATGTGCTGCAACCAAAGTATGTGTTATCTTCAGCAAGAGGGTCTTACCACCTAGTTATGGTGGAAACAGAAGAGAAATGCCAATAGCCCATGCTGTTTTGGGAGCCTCTGGGACCTGCCTGACCAGTAGCTGGTAGGGAGGTATCTCATGTCTGGTTATGAGATTTTTCTTTAATAACTCATTTATTCTGAGAACAACATTGTCTACCCATGTAGCCTACCTCTGTTCAAACTCCTCTAAAATA
>CABHPP010145313.1:0-49475 GCA_902168425.1 Peromyscus attwateri
TTTTTTTGTGATAAAGACTTGCATTCTGTGCTATAGGTCCAAACAAATAACACTGTGGTGTTTATCCTGATGCCAGGTAAGATACGGTTGGCTAATGCTTGTCTCTGTCAGTGCATGAGACATCTCACAAATGTGCTGGTGTTCTGCAGTCACTGTATTGTTCCTGTTAGAATCCATGCTGATTACCAGAGGGAACAGGTGAGAGCAGAGAACACTGGCAATGTCATACAAGCTGTGCTACCTTCTAAAATAATTGAAGGAATTGGATTGTTATTCTTTGCTATTGTTGTTTGAGACAGGGTTCCTCTATGTGACCCTGGCTGTCCTGGAACTCACTCTGTAGTCCAGGATTGCCTTGAACTCGCAGAGATCCACCTGCCTCCACCTCCTGTGTGCTGGGATTAAAGGTGTGCGCCACCACCACCTGGTGATGATTTTTGTTTATACTTCTTTTGTTTTTTTAAGTCAAGGTCTCATTATGCTGTCTGTGCTGACCTTGAACTCCCGAGTTTAAGTTATCCCCCTGCCTCAGCTTCCAGAATAGCTAGGACTTCAGGTACATGTCATCATGCCCAGCTATTTTTACTTATGTATATTTATTTATTGAATGCTAAACAAGCGCTCTACCACTGAGGTAACACTCTCAGCCAAAATCACTTTATTGTTTTTCTTATGAGTAGCTTCTACTTGGTTCTATCATTTGAAGACTTTTGATAAGTTGTTTGGGAAATGTCAGCTAAGTGAGAACTTAAGAGGGCATATACCCTGGAGGCTCTGTCCCCTAAATCTGCTCTCTCCCTTTTGGTAGCCAGAAAGCCTTCATTGTAATTACCATCTTTTGTGCTCATTTGGTATCATTTTCATGGGGTTTCTATTATTTTTACTATTTTTAAATGTGTGTGGGGGTGTGCACTTGGCTACAGAAGCTAGAGCTGGAGTTACAGGCAGTTGTGAGGTGCCTGGCATGGCTGCTGGGTCCTCTGGTAGAGAGGTACATGCTCTTAACCTCTGAGCCCTGTCTCCAGCCTGGGATTTCCCTGACTGACCTTGGACAGTCTTACTATCTCTTGCCTTCTGGCCTCCTCTGAGTTTAGTATTCTCGTGCTTGCTGCTTTTCTTTATTGAACTTAAAGCATTGACCTAGAAACCTGAAAACACTTCGTGTGGACACTATGTAAACCATAGCGTCGAAGGAGTCAGTGCAAACATGGAGAACAGGGAGTTTCTATACAGATTAGAAAACACAGGAAGGCGATCAGACGCAGCGTTGTGCAGCCTGTTGCTCGGTGAGGTCACTTTTCCCATTCTCTACAGCAGTGCCTATCAGGATGCTTGAGACTTAGCAGGACATCGTCAGACCGGGCTTTACAGTTAGTGGAGAATATTCTCTAAGGGAGAATTGGGCCCAAAGTGGGGAGAAATGAAAATACACAAATACTTTGTGCTTTGTGTTGGTAAATGAAGGCTGGGTTAACGCAGTCTTAGACATGAGAAGTTGTTCTCTCTTTGAGCCACCAAATGTTGCTACTGCTATGCAGAACACTCAAGAATAGTGGAACTGTGTGTGTAATTCTTTTTTCCCCCCTTCCTCTAAACTCCTTCTTTAAAAACTAGTAACTCTTAATCTCTTAGGCACATGCCCCCAGCTTTAGAAAAATCCACAGTGGGTCTCGTCTTCTATGTCCTGTGGTGGTGGCTTGCCTGCCTGGGGATACATGTTTTCACGTACAACATGCATTCAGAGTGGATCTGAGTAGAGGTTATGGAAGAGCCCTGATAGGGTTAGCTGCCTGTAGGAGAGAAAGCCATGTCTTGATTTGTTCCATGATGGGAAGCCGGTCATACTGTTTATTCCTTTGCCCTTTGTCATAGGAAATTCCTGGTTGCAAACAAATCCATGAGTGAAAGCACCCAGTTTGGCTTGTTACCTGTTCCCGGTTGCAGCTCTGGTTAGCACCGCCCAGGAGCCGAAGAATTGGAGATACAATACTCCTCTTTGATTGCAGTCATTCTCCATTTTCTTTTTTATTTTCTCTTGTAATTTTCAAAATTCAGCTAGGAAATTGCAAAGCCATCTCTGGTCATTTTGGTGCTTACAGCATCCCGCGTCATTTCCCCAGACAGGGCTCCTGTCCTTCGTGCTGGAGGCCTTGTTCTTTATTATTTTTAAGATCTTTATACAATAATACATAGAACTGGGTTGCTAAGCAAACAGAGAGCTGCTAACATGGGAATATGGGTAGTTTTCATGTTTGTTCTTTACCTTCAATCAATTTACGTGCCAAATTTTTCTTAGAAAATGGCTTACCAGTATTCACCATACCAAAAAAGCACACTCTGCATTTATACTGTGTATAGATGCTAAGGCTTAGGGAAGGATATTATGTAATTGTTTGCTTTTTGGTTCTTATGTAATGCCAGTTTAGTGATTATGTGTTCAAATTAATTACTCTTTAGTAAATTGCTTTTTCACCCACTAGTAGCCAGTAAATAAGCAAAAATTAAAGCATTCAGTTTCAAAGCTTGCACTTAGTGACTCATAACATGTCTACTCTTCAGTTAATTTTTATATACACACACATATACACACACACATATATCTCAAACATTTCCTTGTAAGTCTTTTATTTGGTTTTTCATTTAGTCTTTGGCTCACCTCAGTGAGTGGCTCCAGAAGTGAAATGTTATATGATTTCATTGGAGACCTTCGTAGTTAGAAAATCGTAAGAGCTCTTCAGCTAAGGTAATCCTTATTGCTTACAATGCCTTTTACCTGATAATATGAGTCATTCTTGATTTAAAAAAAAAAAAAAAGGCTTGCTTTCTTGTTGCATAATTGCACAAAAAGGTCTTTTTATTACCATAGCAACTTGGTTGCAGTGTTTGAACCAGAGCTTCATTCCATAAATTTGTCTTTGGTCTGAAAAACAAAATCGCTGCTTTTTAATAGATAAGATACTAGAAGCAGTTTCTGATAGGTTTCCCAAGGAGTCTACTGGAAGGGTCTAATAATAAACGTATCCGTGTGGTGAAGCATTCTGCTGAATGTACCCCTGACAAACTAGTCTTGAGTTTAACCACATCTGCCTCCTGATTGAATGGCACCTCCTTTGAGATCTAGGTGCAGACACCTAGACCTAGGTAGATCCTCCACATAGAGAGGAACCGCTACAGTGAGAGACTAAGAGTGCCTTGTCTAACGGCTTGCTTCATTTATTCTAAATGATAAATTTGTTGCCCAAATCATTTTTCCTTCTTATTAAGCAGGCCACATGTGAAGGGGTACAGTTTGCACTGCAGAATTTTAAAGTACTCCATCATTTAGCAAAAGAGATCGGCTTTTTACTGGTTGACTATGTAGCATTTTTATTATTAATTTAATGCTCTTATCGGAGCATAGGGAGATGCGTGGAATGATGGTGGGAGAGCTGTGGAAGTGTCCGGCCTCGTACCTATTCTAAACTATGTGTTATTGCTGTGAAGGAGGGAAAATGACCAGTGTTGTTCCTCCCATTGGCTTAATTATGAAAATCCGGTCACAGAACTCTGGATTCCTTGTGAGATGTGTGTGTGGTTGTCAGGGTGGTTGGCCGTCTTGTCTCGGCTACATTAAGTGAAATAGGATGCCTCTAGCCTGTCCCAGGGCCCTACGGAAAGGAGTCTCTGCACCCAGCCATAGGCAGCCTTCTCTGGTTTTGCTTTTGGAAAACTAGCTGGAAAGCCAGGCCAGTTATCAACTACTCAAGAGGCTGAGGCAGGAGGATTTTGAGTTCAAGGTCAGCCTAGGCAAGTTAGTAAGAGCCTGTCTCAACAGAGTTAAAAACAGAGAGCTGGAGATGTGGGTCAGTGGCCAGGCACTTGGCTAGTGTGCCCAAGGCCCTGGTTCAATCCCCTGTGTGACAGAAGGGTAGAAAGGAGAAGAAAATGAGCAGACCAGCTTTTCCCGATAAATCACTAAGATGGGGAGTTGCCTTTTTGTTTTTGTTTTGACTCTGAAAGGATTCAAGCTGTTCCATGTGTTGCCCTCCGGGCACTGAAGAATCTTCCACACATGTCATCACAACTGATTGTCCTCACAATCCTTCAGATACATATAGACTCATCTCCACTTCACAGATGAGCATACCAGGGCTCAGAAAAGCTCGCTTTGGAGGCTGAGGTGGGAGGGTGGCCAGGATTCAAGGCCAGACTGAACTATAAAGCTAATGGCCATGCTAACAAAGTAGGTGGCAGAGTCAAACTCTGATCTTTCCAGACTGAAAAGCTGTATTCTTTCACCTGTCTCTGCTATCTTGTTAATCATTCATTCATCTATCCATTCATTCATTCATTCATAGACCAGGCTGGCCTTGGAGATCAGCCTGCCTCTGCCTCCTGAGTGGCTGGGCTCAAAGGTGTGCGCCACCTCATCCAGCTTACTCATTTAAATGTAGACGAAGAAGATAGCGGGTCTTCTAGCCCAGCTCGCCTTTCTTTCACTTCTTCCATTTTCCAGTGAGTGTGGGGAGGGAGATGCATTACTGAAGCAGAAACAGCCCAGAAGGACCTCAGACTTTTCCTTTGCTGGCTTGGGACTCAAAGAGATCCGCCTGCCTCTGCCTCCTGGGATTCAAAGCGTGTGCCACCACACCCAGGCACTCCATTCTGGTTTTTGTTTTTGTTTTTTTTTCTTAAGGACTAAAGTAATTCAGGTTGGTTTTTGTTTTTCTCACATTCTATCCCAGCAATAGGATATCCAAACTGACCAAAATAAAAACGAGGTAAGTGACTGCTTGATTAAAATCCTGTATGTGTCTTTGCCTGACACAGAAATTTCTAGCAATCTATTAAAAGTTAGATGAGAAAGTTTTTACTTTTTGTTTTGAGAAACTGGACTTTTGGTTTGTCACATTTTCTATATCTGTGTCTAAGAGGAACACTGTCTAACATAGTCTAGAGAAAAGGAGATGTGTTTTGGGTATGGAATATGTAAGAATGCCTTCAAGCTCCAAAAGGAATAATTCATTAAATGATCTGAATCTTCTATCAAACTGTGGACATGACTATGTAACCTAACTTTGTAGTAATTTTTTACATATAACAGAAAGGATTTGTTGTTTTTTGTTTTTTGTTTTTTTTGAGACAGGATCTCTTTGTAGACCTGGCTATCCTGGAACTCTGTGTAGACCAGGCAGGCTGGTCTCGAACTCAGAAATCTGCCTCCCAAATGCTAAGATTAAAGGTGTGTAACACCATGCCCAGCTAAAAGGATTCTTTAAAATCAAATGTAAATGCTAGCTGAAAATGAATATGGTTTCTTAAAGATCCAATGTTACAGCCCAACTCCTTTAATTTTAGTGCAAGCTTTGACTGCAGTTTCTGCAGCATGGTATGGGACTGATGAAACGTTCTAGGCATTTTGCCTAACTTAGGAGCATGCCTCGAATGTGGGACCTTCCCCTTCAGATGTAGAGGGCTTAAACTGTGATGCTTTCAGAAGCTATAGCAGCCATTTTGCAGTGAGCACACTTAGGAGCTGTGACTGGCCAGACAGGGTTGATAGATCTCAGGGCAGAAAACTCTCTCCATTTGTCCCCTCAGCAGGAAGTGGGTCTTTCTCAGCCACCTCATACCTTCCACAGAAAGAGACCTCATTTGGCAGTTCTGAAAACATCACCATGTCATCTCTCTTCAAAGGGACGGCCTTGGCAAGTGAGGATGCTCTTCCAGAGACTCCCTTCCCAGCCTTTGCCAGCTTTAAAGACATGATGCCTCAAACCATTGAGCAGAAAGAGAACGAAAGTGAGGACTACCAGGATTTCACCAGGCAGGACCTGCCCATGGTGGATCGGAGCCAAGAGACCACGTGTCCAAGCCCGGCCTCCAGTGTCGCCTCTCATGAAACCCCCAAGGAGTGTGCCGACGACTTCGGAGAATTTCAAAGTGAAAAGCCCAAAATCAGCAAATTTGACTTTTTAGTAGCCAATTCACAAAGCAAAATGAAGTCCAGTGAAGAAATGATCAAAAGTGAGCTGGCAACCTTTGACCTTTCTGTTCAAGGTAAGATTTTCTTCCTGTGAGCTTGCTCCACATCCTTGCCTGAGAATAAAATGGTGATTTTTAAAACCAGGCATGGTAGCTGGGCGTTGGTGGCGCACGCCTTTAATCCCAGCACTCGGGAGGCAGAGGCAGAGGCGGATCTCTGTGAGTTCGAGGCCAGCCTGGGCTACCAAGTGAGCTCCAGGAAAGGCGCAAAGCTACACAGAGAAACCCTGTCTCAAAAAACTTAAAAAAAAAACAGGCATGGTGATGCCTGTCTGTAACTCTAGCATTCAAGAGGCTGAGGCAGGAGGATCAAGAGTTTGATTGAGGTCAGCTAGGTTATATAGAAAGCTTCAGACCAGCCTAGGCTACATGATGAGACGCTGTCTCAAAAACTAAAAAATAATTTAAAAAAAATCAAAAAAACAAAAAGATTCCTTGTTTAGCAGGACATAGATGTTCCAACTTCTAAGACTGGGGTTTCCCTGGAGCTCAGGTGGAGTCCCTGCCCCTCATAACTGCTTATTGAAGAAGAACAAGTAGAGTGTGTGGCTTTTCTTCACACTCTAGTTGGCTTAGAAGTGTGCTGTAGGCCAGGCGTGGTGGCAGATGCTTTAATCCCAGCATTCGAGAGACAGAGACAGGAGTATCTGTGTGAGTTCAAGGTCAGCCTGGTCTACCTAGCCAGTTCCAGGACTATAGAGAGAGACCCTGTATCCAAAACAACAACAACTACTAAAAAAAAACAAAAAGAAGTGTGCTATCTGAAACAGCCAAAGAAGTGGATTTGATCATTTGGGGACAGGCTAGCTCTGCTCTTATTCCCCAAGTTCAGTATGGCTGAGTCTTTATTCAGCCTACAGATCTAGGGGTTTTACTTGTTATTTTTTTTTGACAGAGGGTCTCATGTAGTCCAGGCTGGACCCAAACCCATTGTGTTACAGAGAATGATCTGTTGAGCATCTGATCCTCCTGCCTCAACCTCCCAAGTACTCCTAAGTGCTAGTATGCACCACCATGCCTGGCACTGAATGTGTATTTATTTATGTATGTGTGTGGGTACACATGCCAGGTCATGTATATAGAGGTCAGAGGACAACTTTTGGAAGTCTGTTTTCTCTTTCCATCATGTGAGTCCTGGGCATCCAACTTGAGTTGTCAGGCTTGGCAGCAAGACTCCTTACCTGCTGAGCCATTGTGCCCATGAATGCATTTTTAATGCTCTCTTTGGGGCCTACAGAGATGGCTCAGTGGTTAAGAGGGTACAGCAAAGGACCCCGAGTTCAGTTCCTAGCCCCATGTCAGGCACAACTGCCTGTGACTCTAGCTTCGAGGAGGATCTTACATCTCTGGCTTCCATGTGCGCATGTACACACACACAGTTTATTTAAAAATAAAATAAGTGGGCTGGTGTGGAGTATTTGTTCTTGAGGAGGACCTGGGTTTGATTCTTGGTTTCTAGCATGATGGTTCACAACCATTCATAGTTCCAGTTTCAGGATATCAATGCCTTGATTTTGGGGGCACCAAGCACGAATATAGTACACATACATACACACAGGCAAAACACTCACACATAAAATAAAATGAATAAATCTAATAAAGACATTTTAATAAATTAAATATTTTTAAAAGATTTATTCATTTGTTTGTTTTATGTATATGAATGCAGTCTCTGCGTGTATGCCTTTATGCCAGAAGAGGGCATCAGATCCCACTAGAGATGGTTGTGAGCCACCATGTGGTTGCTGGGAATTGAACTCAGGACCTCTGGAAGAACAGCCAGTACTCTTAACTGCTGAGCTGTCTCTCCAGCCCAAACTAAATATTTTTTAAAAGCTGTCTGTGCTCAAGAGATGAGTCAATGGTTAAGAACATGCCGTGTCAGTCATGGTGGCACACTCCTTTAGTCCCAGCACTTGGGAGGCAGAGGCAGGCAGATCTCTCTGAGTTCGAGGCCAGCCTGGTCTACAGAGAGAGTTCCAGGACAGTCAGTTACATAGTGAGACCCTGCCTCCAAACAAACAAACAAACAAACAGAACATGTAGTGCTTTCGCAGGGGACTTGAGTTTGGTTCCCAGCACCCACTTCTGGCAGCTTACAACTAACTAGAACTCTAGCTCCAGAAAATTGATATCTTTGGCCTCAAGTTTATGAGTGGGCACCTGCACTCATAAACACATCCAAACATATAGCACACATACATAATTAAAATTCACAAAAATCAGTACCTTTTAAAAAGGTATCTGTTTTAATTGACCCATAAAACCTGAAGTAATAGCAATCATTTTAAAATTCTATTTCTCAATATGGTTTTCTGGTTTTTCTTGCAAAGTTGTAATGTCTGGCAGTGCAAGACCTGCATTCCCAGTTCATAACAGTCAGCCGGAAATGAACAGCAGCACACGGCAGAGGTGGAGGGGTACCTCCCGGTTAGTCAGCGTCTCTGCCATCTTTCTCCAGATCTTCTGCCTCATTGCTGCCTCACTCCCTGTCTCTGCAGTTCTACATCTGCAGGAGAACACAGCCTTCAAGCAGGGAGCCAGGAAGGCACAGGCCTACAAGCAATGACAGGAAGGACTGACTCATGGCTCCGAGGCACCAGTATTTAGAAAGAAAGGCACTTTGCATCTAGACACCTGTGATTCATTCTTAGATTATGCAGTGTGGTGACAGATCAGAGAAGAGCAATGGAGGAAACCAGAGGAAGGCCCCAAGCAGAAGAGACCTGAGATTCAAAGAACTTCCCGGACAGAGTGAGCGAAGACTGGGTCTCAGAATGCCTCCTGACATGACCACCTGTAAAAGATGGTCTCCTCAGCAAACAGGCCCCTGCTCGAGCCAGGTTGAGTAACAGAACCTTTGTGCCTACTGTCCCCTCCACCCAGGATCACACAAGAGGAGCTTAAGCCTTGGGGATAAAGAAATAAGCCGTTCCTCTCCTTCTCCGGCCCTGGAGCAGCCTTTCAGAGACCGTTCCAACACCCTGAGTGAGAAGACAGCGCTGCCCGTCATCCGAGACAAGTACAAAGACCTGACTGGAGAGGTAGAGGTAAGCTGGGCAACTGCCTGGGAGAGCACCCCAGGAAAGAATGCTTTTCCGCTTTCCCGGGGGAGCGGGAGGGGAGGGATGAGGAGAGACACTGTACACCAGATGGCAAATAGATCATTAGAGGTAGAGGCTGGTAGCATTAGCCCAGGATGAAAATGCTCCCTATGTGTGACAGCCACTGAAAGTCATGGCTAAAGTTGAAATTGTCCATGGGACTTTGCAAGGAGAGAAGCAGTTAAGAAGATCTTTCCCCAAACTTAGACTTTATCATCCTACTGAATTTTAAAACATCAACATAGAGGAGAGGAAAAAAAATGTTTTGGATCTTCTGTTTCTGTTTGTGGTATCTTAATTCCATCCCTGTTCCTTGTGACACATACAAGTGTACACACACATACACATGCACACACAGTAGTGAACTGTGGAATGGAAAGCTGTATTCCATGGAGTTTTTGTTGTTGTTTTGAGACAGTCTCATGTGGTCCTGGTTGCCCTAGCACTCTCTATGTTGACGAGGCTGGCCTTAAACTCAGCGGTCCTGCTTCTGCCCCGCAAGTGCTCGGATTTCAGGGGTATGTCACCACGCCTAACTAAAGCTGTAGTATGGCCCGAGCTCATATACTAGGTTTGCCCATGGTGAGTAACTGGAGAGACACTTACACTGTTACTGACTGGGACAGAGGAAGCAGCATTTACACAGAGAGGCCAATGTGAAATAGGTCTTTCAAGTTCCTGCTCTTAAATGATAACTGTCTTTTGCAAGCATACGTTCAATAGAAAGGCGTCTTCCAAGCTCTTTGTATTGAGAGAAGTCATAAATAAACAGAGGACCCAAGCCTGCCTGTTGAACCCAGTTCCTTTTATAAAACCCACAGGAAAATGAGAGATACGCGTATGAGTGGCAGAGATGCCTGGGGAGCGCCCTGGATGTGAGTATGTCACTTGTGTGCATCTGAGCACACTCCCTTGCACTGTTCTGTCTCCTCCTTGGTTCTTTTGAATGAATGCAGGCAAGCACAAAGGATGCCTTATTTCCATCACCATGCAGGGATCTCAGAGAGATGGCTCAGTTAAGAACACTGGCTGTTCTTCCAAAGGACCCTGGTTCAATTCCCTGGTTCACAACTGTCTGTGACTCCAGTTCCAGGGAATCCGACACCTTCACACAGACATACATACATGCAGGCAAAACACCAATGCACATAAGATTAAAAAATAAATACATTTTAAAAAAGAAAGGAAAACCAGGCATCCTTTAAGTGTACAGTAGTAGACACTGGCCCATTTGTCGGCTCTCCCCTTATCTGTCACTGTATTTACGAAGTGGCAAAGTGGTATCATTACCTCTGACCTACATGAAAATAATATTTAAAGTAAAGAACCCGTTCCTCTCCCCACACCTCTCTTCCTCCCACAGAAGTGAAGGATGGTCTCTTCAAAGTTAAAATTAAGTTCTTAGATTTGTCTCTGCATAGGCACTTACTTGCACACCGGTTGGGCACAGCTGCTCACACTGGTTGGGTTTTCCGCTAATGGGAAATGGATTTGCCGTGGCCTTCCTTGGTTGTGTCAGATAATGTGATTTCATTTCTTGCAGGTCATTCAGAAGGCAAATGACACCTTAAATGGCATCAGCAGCAGTGCCGTTTGCACAGAGGTTATCCAGTCAGCCCAGGGCATGGAATACCTTCTAGGTATGCTCTTCGGTATTCTGCATAGTCAAGCCGTGGCCTGTTGCATTAGTAACAGTGTTCGCTCACTCTGAGGTCTGCGCTTCACTGTATACAGCCCCACTAGCTGCTGCATTCATAGGTAAAGTCACAGGCAGCAGCTATTGTACTTGAGGTCTCCATAGTGAAGTTTTCAAGCCTTTGTTTTGTATCTGTGGGGGCTGCAGAGATGGCTCAGTGGTTAAGAGTGCCTGCTGTTTTTGCAGAGGACCAGGGTTCAGTTCGCCACACCCTTGTTGCTTGTCTCACAACTGCCTGTAAATCCAGCTCCAGGAAATCCAATGCACTTTTCTGGCCTCCACCAGACCCTGTACGTACATGGCATACATTCACACAGATTTATGCACATACTCCTGAGTGAGAATTAATACCTTAAACCAGTAACAGATATAGCTCATTTATTTTTATCATCGAGTCTTAACTAGTCAGACATCTCAGTGGCGTCACTTTATGGGTCAGCCCTCCCTGTCCTCTGTGAGTTCTTCCTCTTTGTCCTTGGTGACTGACCTTCCTGGCTGTCTTCAGCTGTTAACATCGAATCTGGGGCCCCAGTCTGATCTAGTGTTCCTCCCTCCAGAGCTCGGGCTGCCCTGTGGCCTGGGCCGCAAGCACAGGAGCCTGACGGCTTTCAGACCTTCCTTCCTGTCCCCTTGTCAAGAGGCTTTGACTCCTTCTCAGAATCCCATCTCTACGCCTCAGCCCTGTCACCTTGAGTACTTTACACTTCTTACCATCTGCACTAGCTCCCTTCACTAGGGTGACCCTCTGAGATGGCAAGAATTGGGGCTTGTTTTGTTCCTCCCCAACCCTCCGAACCCCGTCCCAGTTCCTGGCACAGAGAGCACACTGTGTACTGGCCGATGAGCTGCTAGTGATGGAGGGCTGGTCGGTCCCCTTGACTCTGTACCAGTCTCTTGCTCACACAACCATAGTTCTCTCATTAGCTGATACCCACTGCCCGCCAGGAAATGGTGCCTTCCCTTCTAGGAGCGTTCCTAGTATATCCATGGATGGTTCTATTGGAACAGACCTTACTTGTTAGGGTGGACAGCCATTCCTGCCCTTCATCTGGAGGAGAGGAGGAAAAGCCATGGTGGTGTGCAAGGTGATGGGGCCTGAAATTCTCCGGTGTTCTCTAACTGAGTCTGGAGCATGTGCCTGTTGGCTACCGTTAGGATGAGGAGGAATTTGGTGCCTCTCCTCCTTGCTTAAGAATCCAGCCTCTGGGGGCTAGAGAGATGGCTCAGCAATTAAGAGCACTAGCTGTCCTTCCAGGGACCCGGGTTCAATTCCCAGCACCCAAATGGCAGCTTACTGACATCTGTAACTCCAGTTCCAGGGTACCAGACACCTTCATGCAAACAAAACACCAATGCACATAAATAAAAAAAAAAAAAAAAAAAAAAAAAAAAAGAATTCAGCCTCTGCCGGGCATGGTGGCACACACCTTTAATCCCAGCACTTAGGAGGCGGAGGCAGGTGGATCTCTATGAGTTTAAGGCCAGCCTGGTCTACAAAGTGGATTCTAGGACAGCCAGGGCCTATGCAGAGAAAAAGAATTCAACCTCATCAGAGACCACAGGAAAAGAACAGTCCTGGCCAGGCTCATGCCTATAATCCCAGCACTAAGGATGCTAAGGCAGGAGGATGGCTACTAGTTGAAGGCCAGTAGGTTACATAGTGAATTCCAGACCATTGTGGGCTGCAAACAAACAAAGCTAAAACCCAAAATCAGTGCCAGAGATGGCTCAGTGGGTAAAGGCACTTGCTACCAAGCCTGATGATCTGTTTAATCACCAAGACCTATGTGGTGGAAGGAGAGGACCAATGCATGCAGCTTGCCCTCTGACCTCTGGAGTGGCACTTACGCCACCCTCCCATGTACAAATACATACATGTAATTTTGTTTTATTTGATTTGATTTTTCAAGACAGGCTTTCTCTGTGTAGCCTGGGCTGTCCTGGAACTCGCTCTGTAGCCCAAGCTGGCCTCAAACTGAGATCCACCTGTCTCTGCCTCCTCCCAAGAGCTGGGATTAAAGGTGTGTGCCACCAGACCTGGCAATAAATGTAATTTTAAAGATTGAAATTTATGGCACATAGAAGACTAACAATGTGTTTTTTAAAAGGATTCAGCATGGATTAATCTGTGATGACATTAACATTTAGATTCTTTAAAGCTCTATTTCCATTTTCAGTCAGTTAATGGGATTTCCCTGACTCAGTCAGAAACTCAAAGAAATCTGAGCTAAAAAGCCTAGTAGCTCACACAGTGTCTCCTGCTCAAAAACCACTGTTATGAGCCTTGTACAGCGTTCACATGTGCCATCCTCTCCCTGGTCCTTTGAAGAGCTGCTGCTACTGTCTTAACTTGAGGCACAGGGAGCTTCATAACTTGCCCCAGGATACATGGCTGGTAAGAGATGGAGCAGGGATTTGAGCTCATAGTGTATAGCTCTGGAATCTGTGTTTCTACTTAAAAGCCTCCAGCAGCATTGGGTAGCACAGTGGTCTGGTGATGGCCACAGTGAAGGCCTGGTGATGTGTCTCGTGACCATCTTAGATGAGAAGGTGCTCAGCACCCCTTCTTGTTGGGAGGGTTCGGCCCGATTGAAGACCACAGGAACAGAACTGTTTGATCGGGGAGGCTCGCACCTTGTGGTGGTGTGAATGAGAATGACCCCCATAGACTCATAGGTTTGAATACTTGGTCCCCAGTTTGTGGAACTGTTTGGAAAGGAGGTGTGGCCTTAATGTAAGAGGTGGTGGTGGGGAGGGGGGTGCTTTTGGGCTTCAGAAGCCTCCTGTCATTCCCAGTGTGTTCTCTGCCTCCAGCTTGCAGTATGAGATATGAGCTCTCAGCTGTTCCCACCGCCATGCCTTCACACTGCAATTATGGAGTGTAGATCCGTAAGCCCAATGAAGCCCTTTTTCCCTAAGTTGCCTTGGTCGTGGTGTTTTATCGAGGCAACAGGAAAGTAACCAGCACATGTCTGTACTCACAGCCCTGTCTCTGTGCGGTCGTGCCCCTCCTAATCAGTCGTCAGCAAGCACTGCTTTGCCCCGCCTGCTTTTCCCGCGCCTCACTCTCTCATCTCCCCCCACCAGGTGTCGTGGAAGTGTACCGAGTCACCAGGCGTGTGGAGCTGGGGATAAAAGCCACTGCTGTGTGCAGTGAGAAACTCCAGCAGTTGCTGAAGGACATCGATAAAGTGTGGAACAACCTGATCGGCTTCATGTCACTCGCCACGCTCACAGTAAGCCTGCTGCTTCTCTTCCAGAAACCTGTTTGGAAGCAGAGAATATATTCTTACGATGCACTTATTAGAGGATGAGTGTGCCAGCTGGACTGCGTTGTGTTGATGGAGGTCTGAGGTAGCAGTCTCCGACTGGCCTAGGGGTTCCAGGGCCCGCTGGAACTTGGCAAAATAGAATACCAAAAAGTCTTTATCTGTAGTTCTTAATTTGTGTATTTGTGTGTGTGTGTGTGTGTGTGTGTGTGTGAGTGTGTGTATGTGTGTGTGTGTGTGAGTGTGTGTGTGTGTGTGTGTGAGAGAGAGAGAGAGAGACAGAGACAGAGAGAGAGTATATATGTGTGTGTGAGAGAGAGTGTGGATATGTGTCTGGGTGTGCACATGCCACAATGTGTGTGTGAAGGTCAGAGGACAACCACGGATGTCTGTTCTCACTTTCTGTCTTGTGTGAGACAGGGTCTCTGTTGTCAGCCTCTGCCCACTAGACTGGATGACCCACAAGCTCCTGGAGGGTCTCTGCCTTCACAGCACTAGGAGTAGAGACACGTGGCTTCTTTCCCACCCCTGGCTTTGTAGAGGTTCTGGGAAGTTGACTTCATGTCCCCACGCTTGCACAGCAAATGCTTTGCCCACTGAACTGTCTCCCAGCACCAGTCACTGTTAAATCTTACACGTGCAAGTTTTACCCAAAAGTAATGATTTGAGTTCATCCCTTTGCACTTGACTTATTTATGCTCCCTAGTGTCCTTTAGAAAGCTGTGTGGTGAGGATCGTGGTGGTGCACACCTTTGGTCCCAGAACTTGGAAAGCAGACGGATCTCTGTGAGTTTGAAGCCAGCCTAGTCTAGAAAACTTTGGACAGGCTCCAAAGCTACACAGAGAAACCCTGTCTGGAAAAACCAACAAACAAAGCAGGTTGTGTGGTAGACCATCATGTTGCTGTCCTACAGTCCATTCACCACTGTTATTACTTTTATTGGATTCATTTTTTCCATGTTATGAATAGCTCTAGTGTGAATAAACAGATGACTAGCTCCCCTCTGGGTTTTACAATCTCTCAAAGTGGATGGAGAAAGCTAGAAAGTGCACACGCATGCAGCCTGCATGGCTGCTGCAACACTTTCCAGGTGTTAAGGCCTTGCTGTATTCTAAAATGATAACTTACTGCTCCTGTTTCCATCTTCTATAAGCTAATCACTTCTTTGGACCATTTCAGTATTCTTTCAGTGGAATACAGCTGTTGACATGTTTCTATTCAGAATATGTATCCTAGTAAGTGCACCAGTTCATTTCCTGCTGTTATTATTCTCTCTCTTCTCACACTTCACTGGGCAGGACCTTTATGTTTAACTGTTCAAACCCAGTCCGTCAGTCCCTGATGGAGTCCTGTATTCACAGCAGTCAGGACTGGATACATGCTGCCTCTCCTCCAGTTAACCCGTGACCCTCTGACCAGGGTTGCGGCTCTGCAGGAGGGAGGAGTTCTTAACGCTCTCAGCCACCAGCCGCCAGTGATAGCCAGCTGTCCCATTGTGTCCTAAACAGCAGATCTCACTGTTGTTCTGTTGCTTCTGGTTTTACTTTATTAAGTTTTTTTTAGGAGATTTATTTATTTATTATGTATACAACATCTTGTCTCCATGTATGCCTGCAGACCAGGAGAGGGCACCAGATCTCATTACAGATGGTTGTGAGCCATCATGTGGTTGCTGGGAATTGAACTCAGGACCTCTGGAAGAACAGCCAGTGTTCTTAACCTCGGAGCCATCTCTCCAGCCCCTTTATTAAGTTCTTAAGGTTTAAATAAGGGGCAGGAGGGATGGCTTCTGAGAGCCGCATGCTCATTTGTTTGGTTTGGTTTTT
Organism: Peromyscus attwateri; assembly: GCA_902168425.1. Classification (NCBI taxonomy): domain Eukaryota; kingdom Metazoa; phylum Chordata; class Mammalia; order Rodentia; family Cricetidae; genus Peromyscus; species Peromyscus attwateri. The sequence continues at coordinate 15,921 of CABHPP010145313.1, forward strand.
GTTTTTTCTTTGGTGGTGCTAGGACTGGACCTCAAGACTCATGAAGGCCAGACAAGTTACCTGCTACTGAGCCATACACCCTACCTAGTTCTTTCCTTTTCTTTCCTTCAAAAGCCCTTATCAATCTATTCTTTGTGCCACTGCCAAGCTGTTCTCTGTAAACTGTAAAGCTGGCTGTGTCATTTAAATCCCATTTAAAATCCTTCAGTGGGCTGGGATGGTAGCACACACCTTTAGACAGCACTCGGGAGGCAGAGGCAAGTGGATCTCTGAGTTCGAGGCCAGCCTGGTCTACAGAGTGAGTTCCGGGACAGCTAGGACTACACAGTGAAACCCTGTCTCGAAAAACAAACAAACAAACAAACAAAACAAATGTGTGTGTGTGTGTGTGTGTGTGTGTGTGTGTGTGTGTGTATTCCTTGAGAGGGTCTCCATGGTCTTCAGGACCTCAGCCAAACTTTTTAGCTCAGTGTAGAGCTTTCCTGTTACTGAACTAGGCTGCTTTCTGAGTTCTGCATAGTTTTCCCCAGAAGGCATTCCCAGCGCACTTGATTAGTGTGAATCAGAGTCCCTTCCTACGTGAGTGTCTTTAGCCCATTTCTCTCTCACGTCCCATAGTGCTTACCTCACTAGTTACTTTTCTTGTTATAACGAAATACCTCATTGAAACAACTTGAAGAAGGGTTTCTTTGGCGGCCAGTTCTCGGAGTTGGCCATCCTGGCAGAGAAGGCGTGGTGCTATGAGCTCCTCTAGCTATTGTGGGAGCTCCAGACAGCTGATCTCACTGTGTTGGTAGACAGGGAATGAAATGGTCATCTGTGGAGACTGGTCCTCCCCTTTTCTGTCTCTTGTGTGCCAACTGAGTTCCATGGTTCACTGTGTTGAGAGCATAATAAACTTGATGGTCAGGAGGAGTTTGCTAGCAAGAATACCAGGAAGGATTTCTTCTGTTCACCTTTCGGGCTCCCTGTAAGCCCAGCACTTCAGATGTAGCCCTGTAAAAGCGAGTGCATCAGAGGGCACACACATCCAGAATCACTGTTTTGCTGATGCCACTTCTAAGCCAACTTCTCCCATTGTTCTAAATGTACAGTCACAAAAAGAAGCCAGGAAAGTGCAGAGCATTGTTCCTTGAAAAAGAAAAATGGGAAACCGCCTGAAAGCCCTAATCTAGAGAGTGAGTGAAGTAACCCGTGGTGGCTCTTCTTTCGAGGTGGATGGGCATTTTGTCAGGGAGCACTCTCCAGATAACAGGACTGTCTCCACACGGCTGGGAGCAAGGCTGCCAGCATGGTGATTGGGTTGTGCGTAGTGATAAAATCCCATGTCTATAAGTATTCTCTGCCTTTCTCAACTATATATTTGTGGGGAGGGGCACGGTTTGAGACAGGGTTTCTCTGTGTAGTTTTGGTGCCTGTCCTGGATTTCGCTCTGTAGACCAGGCTGGCCTTGAACTCACTGAGATTTGCCTGGCTCTGCCTCCTGAGTGCTGGGATTAAAGGCATGTGCCACCACTGCCCTTCTCAACTATCTTTAATGAATATTTATTGCATTTGTAATGGGAAATACATTTTCCCTCTGGTAGAGAATTCTCATTGCCTTCACACACTTGAACCCTTTCCCATAAACCTTGTTGGTATCGTGGCCACTTCTCAGTCGTTCTGCTGGGTTATCCAGTGGCTGAACTGTGTGGTAGGGTCTTTAGCTACATTAAATCTACACAGCGACTGGACAGCTTCACTCTGCCGCCATCCTGTCCTGAAGCAGGGAAGGACCAGAGGCTTCCTCCGGCATGCTCTGTGCTTCATCCTACCCTGAGAAAGGTGAGTTAGGGAAAAACCGAAGATGTACAAAGGCTGTTGCTAGGAAGTAGATTGGCAGAGCGTAAGGTTAATGAGAAAAGTAGCAGGAGCTTGTCCTGGCAGACTGTAAACCTGAAGTCAAGTCACTTTCTCTGTCTTCCCCCCTCGATTTATATCCCAGGACGGTAGAGCAATTACAGGCCTCCCACCTTGCGTTTAGATCTGAAGGTCCCTTGTTTTGGTGGCAGTCAGTTCTCACTGTGCTGAACGCTTTGAAAACTAGATCTCCAGCCTTCCTCCAGTTGGCCAGTCGAGCCCTCCTCTTCTGGTGCTGCTGGAGAAAGTGGACTAGGGTTAGAAAGCATCTTTCCTTGCCCTGAGCTCTTAGAAAACATCACTGAAGCCCAAGTACATCGGCCAAGCTCGTTAGGTATTTGTCCAGTTAGGGTGAAGCACAGCCGGGACGTGTCCAGCCCGGTTGCTGACCTGTGTGAAGTAGCTGCTGTCACTGGGGGCAGCAGAAGCCATTTTCCTCCGGGTACATCTGCCTCAGCTCCCAGGCTCCTGGGTTCTGCTACTGTTCATGAAAAGAACCTGCCTTCTAGGCTGTGTCTGCCACTCCAGGCCGCTTTTGAGTTCACACACAACAAAATGCCAAAACCTTAGTAACTTCGCGCCGTGAGTTTTGTGACTTGCCCCATCTGCTGACAGACGCATGGCCCCATCTGTATCACGTGTGCCCTGTAAACTGTGGACTATTTCACCCTCCCAGACAGCTTCCTTATACATCTTCCCAGTCCCTGCCTTTTCAAAGAAGCCATGGGATTTGGTTTTGTAACTTTGAAGTAAGTTCGTCACCTATTTGTCTAGAATGTTCTGCTCTAACTTACTTAGCAGGGCCAAGATGTTAGGTAAATGGAGAAGAGGCTTCATATTCATGCCTTCTCCCAGTAGCCCTATCTAGACTTATGAGGGTAACTGGCCTGGCTTTTCAGGCACACATAATGGCACAGAGATCTCACCTCCACCGTGCTAGGATACATGCAGAGTGTACATGAATACTGCATCTTCACTTACAAATTAGCCGTGTTCTTCAGTTATAATTGCTTTTCTTTGCCAGGGTAGCTGTGACAGAGCAATGCTGGTTCTCTGTTCAGATACTTTTCTAGGTTACACCATACCATTTCCTCTTGAGAGTTTATAAACTCAGTCTATAAACCTTAACTTGAATTACCCATTGCATGAGGAATAGCATATATCTCACAGAAATGTAAGATGGGAGTTGTCATGAATGAGTCTTTCCTGTAACAGAACTGACAAAGCCATATAATGTCAATAGCATAAAACCTAACATCTGAATACTTGAGTCCAGCTGTAACAACTCTGAAAACCCGGCGACCCTGGATGAGATGCTCAGAGCCAGAGAGAGGCAGGCTTGAGGTGGTACTGAAGCCTTAAACTCTTAGCACCTCTCTTTGATTTGGAGTAAATGAGCTCCTTAAGGGACCACATCACCATTCAGAGGCTATGTTGTTAATATGACTACCAATACTGATGGCTACCATTCATGTTTGCAACTAGGACACTATGGTGGTTTGAATGAAGATGGCTCCATAGGCTCATAGGGAGTGGCACTATTAGGATGAGTGGCCTTGGACTGGTGTGGCCTTGTTGGAGAAAATGTGTCACTGGGGGTTGGGTTTTGAGATTTTAAATGCTCAAGCCAGGCTGTGTCTCTCCTGCTGCTGTCTGCTGATCCTAATATAGAACTCTGAGCTCCCTCTCCAGCACCAAGTCTGCCTGTGTGCTCCATATTTCCCACTGTGACAATGGACTAAACCTCTGAACCTGTAAGCCAGCCCCATTAAATGTTTTCCTTTATAAGAGTTGCCATGGTCATGGTGTCTCTTCACAGCAATAGAACATTAACTAAGACAGACCTGCTTCACATTATTCCACATTCTTCACATTCATTCTCATTTAGTCCTGGTATAACAATATGAGGTCAGTATCATCTCCATTTCTTTTAAAAATATCTGTATGTATGTATGTATGTGTGAGTGTGGGGGACATCATCAATATCTGTATGTATGTGTGAGTGTGGGGGACATGCATGCCATGGTGTGCACATGGAAGTCAGGGACGGTTTTAGGAGTCAGTTTTCATCCTTTCCCTTGCTGAGGCAGGGTCTCTTATTCTACTACTGCACTCCAGGCCAGCTGGCCAGCAAGCTTCTAGTAGTATCTCCTGACTCTGCCTCTCATCTCACTATAGGAGTGCTGGGAATAAGGCACTCTCCACCACATCAAGCCTTTGGTGGGTTCCAGGGGTTAAATGCAAGTAGTCATTACATAAGATGAACACTTTTACCTGCAGAGACTTCTCACTGGCCCATAATAGGGGGAAGAAATCAGGGCTGAGACACATCAAAATTTAATTGAAACTATAAAAATCTAGATTTTGAATCTATATCATCATTTTAGAGTCTTGTAATTTCTAGCTTTCAGTAGACGCGGCAGCACCAGAGCCAGGGGTCACTCAGTGTAGACAGTGTGTTTGCTCTTGTGTCTTGTTATGTTTTTGAGAGAGTGCTTAGTGTGCTTGCAGCCTTGGTTAGCTATATTCCCCAGCTCTCCACAAACAAACAAACAAACAAACAATCAAACAAACAAACAAACAATAAAACACCAGCTCTGTCTTTTCCACCTAAAGATGCCCCATGTGTAGTGTGCATCACAGTGGGGATGCCTGGGCAAAGCACAGTCTCAGCTCTAAAATGGGACTTAATATTTTATTAAGCTGAACGTTACAGGGCTGGAGACATGGCTCAGTGGTTAAGAGCTCTGGCTGCTCTTTCAGAGAGGACCCAGGTTCAGATCCCAGCACCCACATGGCAGCTCACAACTGTCTGTTACTCCAGTTCCAGAGGGTCTAACACCCTCCCACAGGCATACATGCAGGCAAAATACCAATACACTTAAAATTAATAAATAAGTAATTTTTTTTTTAAAGCTGGATGTTACGTAGCAAAACCCTTTAGTGCTCTGGGTGACTGTGGACTGAAACTCCCTCTTGTGGTAGAAGCAGGTGTTTCTCTAGCAGGAAAAGCTACTACTTCAGTGACTTGTGGATGCTCTGATAGCCCTGAGTGAAGGTCAGCCAAGCTTTCATCTTGTGGATCTGTTGGATCAAAGGAACAGTTCAGCCACAGGAACAAAATTTTGGCATATAAAACCTAATAAAAGAAAAAGGGCCGGGCGGTGGTGGCACACGCCTTTAATCCCAGCACTCGGGAGGCAGAGGCAGGCGGATCTCTGTGAGTTCGAGACCAGCCTGGTCTCCCAAGCGAGTTCCAGGAAAGGTGCAAAGCTACACAGAGAAACCCTGTCTCGAAAAACCAAAAAAAAAAAAAAAAAAAGAAGAAAAAGGACTTTTTCTCCAGCTTTGTGGTCAACTAGAAGTCATACATGCATGCCATTTGATTCCATTGTCCCTTGGTAGTTCCTCCCAGCGTGGTGACTTTCAGAGTGTTTACTTCCTTAATGCTGCAAAATATCAAGAGAACAGTGTGCTTTGATGATCGCCTCTCCCCACCCCTGCCCATCTTGTAAGCACCATACTTTAGAAACAGCGTCTTTACCTTGTCCTCAGCTGACAAATGGCACTCTCAAACATGCCACGTGACCTTTATATGGCAATTAGAACTTTAGAGGCGGGCAGGGCAGTGGTGGTGGCTCATGCCTTTAATCCCAGCACTCGGGAGGCAGAGCCAGGCGGATCTCTGAGTTCAAGGCCAGCCTGGTCTATAGAGCGAGATCCAGGACAGGCACCAAAACTACACAGAGAACCCCTGTCTCAAAAAACAACAAAAAAGACAGTGTTTCTCTGTGAATCCCTAGCTGTTCTGGAACTCACTCTGTAAACCAGGCTGGCCTTGAACTCAGCAATCCACCTGCCTCTACCTCCTGAGTCCTGGTATTAAAGGTGTGTATCACCATTGCCTGTCTAGGAGAGCTAATTTTATCATTTGAAGATTAACTTAATCACAGGGTAGTTTATGCAAAGCCTACGGTTCTGGCAGATTACAGTGTGCCCTTTTCATTTACTTTCCTGTGTGTCCCATAAACAGATATTGATAGGCTTTTATTAATTTGACTGATTTTAGGTCTCATAGTTTTCTCATTTTCTAGTTATTTCTCCATTAGTCCCTGATGTGGTAACAAGATGTCAAACTGTCCTTGATCCTCAGAACTGGAGGAGTTATTTGGTGCTAAAGCCAGAACAATCTTGGATAAATGCAGCCAAAAGTGTGGTTGGTCAACCTAGTCTTGGTCAGCCTAGAGTAGTGGTTCTGGATGGTGTAATCACCAGGTAGTTCTGCTGCTGCTGCTGCTGCTGGGCAGCTCTTCCCAGCTCCATGTTCAGTGATGTCACACAGCAAGCTTGGGAGTCAGCCATATACTTATAATATGGAATTCAGCAAATGTTTCCCCGGGGCTTGACTTGTTTTACTGGCTGTTTACAAGGGGCTGAGAAGATGCTGAGGGTGCAGATCTCAGATGTGTCAAGCTGTGGCCTGGGAGCAGCACCAAAGCCGAGGAAATGAGCTTGTGGCCCGCAGTCACTCAAGTCTTTGACCAGTGAAGTTTTCAGAATGTTCTTGTTGTTTCAGTTTAGTGTTGAGTCTGATCAGGACCTGGGGGGATGGCTCACTGGTTAAGAGCACTGACTGCTCTTGCAGAGGACCCAGGTTCAATTCCCAGCACCCACATGGCCGCTCACAACCATCTGTAACTCCATTTCCAGGGGATCTGACATCCTCTTCTGGTGTCCATGGACTCTGCCTACATGTGGTGCACAGAAATACAGGCAAACAAAACACCCATGCACATAAAAATTATTAAAAATTTAAATCATCAACATTCATGCCAGTATTATACTTATTTGTGAAAACAAAAGTTGACTATGAATCCAAAAGATAGGAAAAAATGAAAAAAATATGTTCTGTGAAAATCATTTGGCAGTTTGAAATTTACAGTGAGGTGAACATATATTCTCTGCTGCTGTTTTGGCTTTTAAGGAGTTTTATTGTTTGTTTTTTTTAGTTTATTTTATGTGCATGTGTGTTTTGCCTGAATGTATGTCTGTGTAAGGCTCTTTCAGAGTCAATCCCTGATCTGATTCCAAAAGCAACCAACCTGATTTCCCTAGCCAGAGATTCCTCTGTTTTAATACTTTATAAACATGAAGTGATATCAAATGTTAGCATTCTTGTGTCTGGTTTGCTTAGTAACATAATATTGAAATGCAGTCATATTGATCAAATTTTACCTTGCTCCCTGGCTGAGTAGTAGTCTGTTGTATTAATACATCACAACTTGTTTATCCATCTTCTTATTACTAGACACATTGTTGGTGCCAGATTTGGCTAATATGGATACAGTTGCTATGAATGCTTTTTTGGAACAAGATTTGTTGACATATATTTTCATATTATAATATATCATAATATAAGCATATCACTTAGCACAAGCATGAGCCTGGCTCTTGCTGCTGACTTTCAGGTCTCACTCTTAGCATTAGCTGGGCTATACGACCCCCCCACACACACCTGCACTTCTGACCTTGGCAGCTGCCACTCAGCCTGAACCAAGCTATACTCTCTTCTGTCCTTGAGAGCTGAAAGTGAACCTTGTCAGCTGCCCAAGCCTCCCTCCTTTCTATCCTGCACATGCTCGTGCCTGTGGACTCTCCCGCCTTCTCAGCCCTTCCCTCCGCTGTCTTAGCAGTCATCCAACCGAAGCCGCACCTTGAGGACTGCCACCCCCAGTCTCCTGCTGACACTTCCACAAGACAGCAGGGTTGTACCTGCGATGCATACTTGGTCCTGTCTCACTCCTTCTGTCCCTTCCTGGTTCCTTGGTGTTCTCACCTCATCTCCTCCCCCTCTCCTTGGCTTGGCTCCCACCCGCCATTTCTTCTCTTAGCTGGAATTTGCTTAGATGTCTTTGCTTTGTGCTGCTTGTCTGTGAGATATCCTTCCTCTCTTCTGCCCCTCCCGACCCATCACCCCATCACCCCATTGACCCATCACCTTCGATAGTCTCATCAATACTCAGGCAGGATGATTCTGAGTTCCAGGAAGCAGTCTCTTGACTAAGTGCCCCTGTTGAGTATCTGGATACTCAGTACTTATCCCAAAGTAAGTACTGTAGCACTAATGGCCTTGCATTGCTTGACACCCCCTAGCTCCACCCTAGACCATGAGGTCCCCAAGGCTAGGAGGTGGTTTTTCTTCCCACTGGCATCGCTAGCACCTAGAACATAGCAGCTACTTGGCAGATTCGGGAAGCTAAGCACTTGTGTTATTAGGTGACTTAATTTGACAGTTGACCTACACATCGTTTGAAATTGCTATGTCCTTACCCATCTTTACCCATTCATCCTCAGCCAGATGAAAACTCCCTGGATTTTTCCTCCTGTATGTTACGGCCTGGGATTAAAAACGCTCAGGAGCTGGCTTGTGGGGTGTGTCTCCTAAATGTGGACTCCAGGAGCCGGGTAAGTCCTTGCCTTCCCCCTTCAAGTGGTAAGGTTCATCCCTAATGTGACGGGGGACAGCCATATGTAGCCCACTTTACAACAAGCTCTGTGACCAGAGGTAGGGAATTTGAAGTCTAGAAAGTTCCGTAGAAGCAGAAGTGTTTTTTTCTACAGGACAGTGGAGAAGGTGCTGAGGGAGTGGACAGAGTCCTTCCCTCCCTGTTGGGCATGCAGTTCACAGGGTCTCTCCAGCACTCCATGAACAGGGCGTGGGGAGAAAATGGCAAACCATGTGGATTTACCTGGAGGCAAGAGGCCTGTTCTAGGGACTTTTTTTTTTTTTTTTTTGACTTTATGGTTTCAACATTATTTCAGAAAGAAGAGAAGCCTGCAGAAGAACAGCCTAAAAAAGTATGAGCCAGTTACAGGTTACCTTAGTGTCTCCATCTCAGTCTTGTGCGTTGAGAGGTCAACAGACAATTCTGTGGTTGTCCTGGACTGTGCCAATCGTGAATCCTCTACTGACTCATTTTTGTCCCCATAATGTTTGATCAAATCAACTAACGTGTCTGTGTGGAGCCACTGCTGTCTTGTTTGCATGCCTGTCGCTGCCAATCAGCTTCTGGTGTTGTCATTATCTTTCTCTGCCACGCACCAGCACCTTCTGGAAGACGAGAAGTTGTAGTGACACCGGATTTAGAGGATGACAGACAAAAACAGATCATTCGGGTTTTAAGATTTTGTCTGAGGTGTTTAAGACAACCAGCTGCAGAATGTCACCTGCTGTGGGGAACCGGAGCTGCAGATGACGGGGGCTGTTGTATGTCCACTCAGGTGTCAGCTCCCAATGGCATTAGAACTCAGTGTTCTCAACCTTTCTAATGCTGTGACCTTTCAATAATACAGTTCCTCATGTTGTGGTGACCCCCAACCATAAAGTTATCTTGTTGCTACTTCATAACTCTAATTTTGCTAATGTTCTGAATTGTAATGTAAATATTTGGTATGTGACCCTAGAGTGGGTTGTGGCCCACAGGGTGAGAACCATGGCGTTAGACCCTAAGAGTTAATGTCAGTTGATTTCTAGCTCTTTTCAATGTTTTCAGTCCTGATAGGACTGTAGTCAGCCATGGAACTCTAAGGGTTCACATGTTACAGTAATGGCAGCCTCCAGGGAGGGTGGCCCTTACAGTGAGGGACCCAATTACCCACAGCCTTTGGCTATTTTCGTTCCTGTGTCCTGCTCATTCCTCTCTCCGGTAACCTCTGTCTGCCTTTTCTGTGAAGATTGGGCCCTTTGCTGAAACTAGGTTGAATGGTACTGATTTTATACCTTTAATTAGCAGTAAAAAAATAATAAATAAGACTTTCCTACTTGAATCCTATAGCCACCTGCTCAGCTTTTGTCTGTGTGTGCCCTTCGGGCCTCAGCCTCTGTGACACCTGGGGATTGCCTGTGGTGGCTGCTGACAAGCTCTTAGATGCAGGGAGAACCTGACTTGACCCACATCTATTTCTGGCAGGCATTCAACTCGGAAACAGACAGTTTCAAGCTGGCCTATGGAGGACACCAGTACCACGCCAGCTGTGCCAACTTCTGGATCAACTGTGTTGAGCCCAAGCCTCCTGGCCTCCTCCTGCCGGATCTGCTCTGAGAAGCTGCTCAGTGAAGCTCCAGCTGAGTTCTGGTTGTTCCTGTCACGTAACGTGGGGTGACTGGGACCAATAAACAGAATGCAGGAACTGCAAAGGTCCCTTCCATCCGTCTCTTTGAAGCATTCCCCAAGAGGTGGGGTGGAAAAACTGTGTCGGAGGTTCCCATCAGACAGCCTTTGACCACCACTTCCCTCACCCACTTTGAGACTTGAGGTAAACTGCTTGAGCGAAACTGCACACGGCACCGGACACTTGTTTGCTCCTCTCCTCTGGTTTCTGTTCATGGTGTTGTTGGTTTGATTTTAAGGATAGGATCTTGGTGCATGCTCCTAGGTGACCTTGAATTTGTAGCAATCCTCCTGTCTCTGCCTCCCAAGTGCTGGATCACAGGCATGTGCCCCCATACCCTATTTCTCTTATTCTCTTAAGATAATTTAAAATGTAGACCACAGTTTTCTGTAAGGAGTAATCTGCTGCTGAAATGTGAAAAATTAACAAAAGAAGAAAAATAAGTTATCCTAGGACTGGAATCTGCAAGTTTGTCTCCAGCCAATGATCGTTTATGTCTCCAACATGAGGGTCCCATGAAGCAGGACACAGTTCTCTGCATTTAGCTTGTAAATACTTGAAATGAATAAAAGGGGATTGTGATTAAACTGACACTCTGTACTTGTCTCCCCTGGACAGTGGCAGGCAAGGAGGGTACAGCTCCCCACTCATGTCAAACCCACCCTCCTCCCCTTCCTTGAAACTCAGCTCTCAAGGAGACCCTCCCCACTTGGACAGGGCCCAGAGCCTGTGTCCAGATGCACAGCCTTCTCCTTGGAGCCTTTACCGAGATCCTGCCATTTTGCCTCTATATCAAGACTGGCACAAAGCATGGTGTTTTTCCTCCAGACAAAATCTGTAACAGCCATGGAATGAAATCTCTTCATAGCCAGCAGTGCTGGACTTTGCAGGACTTCAGGAGAGACCTGAGAATGAACTCAGTGGAGTTCTAGGCCTAGTGCAGTGGTTCTCAACCTTCCTAATGCTCCGTTCGACCTTTAACACAGCTCCTCATGTGGTGGTGACCCCCAACCATACAATTATTTTCATCGCTACTTCATAAGTGCAATTTTGCTACTGTTATGAATCATAATGTAAATATCTGATATGTGACCCCTGTGAAAGTGTCATTTGATAACACCCCCGGGGGTTGTGACCCACCAGTTGAGAACCACTGGCCTAGTGAGAGGAACAGTAAGGTGTGTGTGTGTGTGTGTGTGTATGTGTGTATGTGTGTATGCACGTGTGTGTGCATGTGTTAGAGAAACGTACCTCAGATGTAGCAGAGGAAAGCGGTTAGCAACAGCACTGAATTTTTAAATGAAAAACCTCACTCTGGTGTAGGGATTTGTCATGTAAACAAAATGCATAAAACTAAGAGACCTGAAGCTTCAGTGGTTAAAAGGTGTTACTCCCAGGAAAAGCCAAGCAGTCTGGGTCAGCGCCTCTCCGGCTGTTGGTTTTGGAAGGACTTCAGGGCATACATGCTTTGCTGACCTGATTTAGTTTTTATTTGGAGATCTAAAATGCTGGCTTTAGTCTATCTCACCACTGCTTCCACATAATTCACCATTCCCCCTTCCAGGACAAAGCTTGTGTTGTTCTATCTTGTACCTTGTATATTTCCTCCAAGAGGTGGATCATTTTCAACTGTTGTTGTGGCTTCTCCTTGGCCTTGCTGTAGATCAGAGTGTGGGGAGAAGAGCTGATGAATCCGTTTACTCATCTGTTCCAGATGATGTCATCTGACTACTGAACATCCAGACAGCCCTCTGCATTGTGACCACAAGGCCTTTCCCTCCCCAGGGTTGGTGGAGTACAGAGGCTCCGCACACACAGGGGGGCTGGTTTTCAGCAGGCTTTCCCAACGACGGCCGCCCTAGTATCTCGCCATGGCCCAGAGGAGCAATGAGGCTCTCCAGTCTGTATTCTAGATTATTCCCTCATTAAACCAGGATTGACCTTAGCCAAAGAATGTTCCCAGTTTAGCTACATTTACACTGCTACATTTTTTGGAAATGCTATGTGAGGTATTGTCTTCACAGTGGCTTGTATCCATGACTTCTTTAAGGACTTGTTAGCTAGATTGTCTCCACCCATAGATTTATTCAAGAATGCCTCAGTTAAAAGTCCTTACCGTAGCTGGGCAGTGGCGGTGCACGCCTTTAATCCCAGCACTTGGGAGGCAGAGGCAGGCGGATCTCTGTGAGTTTGAGGACAGCCAGGGCCACACAGTGAAACCTTGTCTTGAAAAACAAACAAACAAACAAAAAACCCAATTCCTTACCCTAGGGTTAGTTACTCCTTAGGAAGTGCCAGGGGAAGATTCAGTAGACATAGTCAAAAAGCCTTTACTGTGAAAAGTTTTGGCTGTTTAGTACTTCAGATGTTCAGTTAGATACCTCCACCAGGGATTTGGGGGAGTGTAGAATATTAGCAGGCTGATTTTCCTCACATGCGTGTGTGAAAATGACTCACGTTGCATTCAGCTTCACCTCAGCTCTTCTGTTGTTAGCCAAGAGCCCAGTGTCCTTGGAAACAGTAACCAAGGTTACTTATCTCCATGCCGTGCATTGTGTCAGGCGGCTTCTCCCACCACTTGAATGGCCGTTAATAAGCACTGCTGGGTTTGGGAGCTGTGCCCTGCCTTCCTGCTCCTGTGGGTTGGTGTGTGACCTGTGTCTGGACACGCTTGAGACAGAAGAGGCTCAAGGCGCGCTCAGATGTTATCTCTGCCTGCTTTTTCTGTGTCTGCTAGTTAGCATTCCATCTGGGATACACATTTTTAAATTAATGGTTTGTGTTGCTGTACATATTTTGGGTGTTTGAGTTTTGCTTGTGTTTATTTTTGGTCTTATTTCCTGTTTTTCTGGGGTTTTTTGTTTTTGTTTTTGTTTTTTTTTTTATTTTTATTTTTCGAGACAGGGTTTCTCTGTGTAGTTTTGGTGCCTGTCCTGGATCTTGCTCTGTAGACCAGGCAGACCGGCCTCAAACTCACAGAGATCCACCTGGCTCTGCCTCCTGAGTGCTGGGATTAAAGGCGTACGCCACCACCGCCCGGCCTGTTTTTCTATTTATGTGTCATCAAAAAGATTTCTTGAAAACAGAAATTGGAAATGCTTGCTTTGCACCAGGGGCTGCTCTGAGAATTCTCCTAAGTACCTTTGAGGTCAAACACCTTTTGTTAACAGTTAACGAATGGGCTGTGACATTTTCGGACATTTGTCATAAACAAGGGGCCACTGGAGCCTGCTGTAGACATTCTAGTAGATGTCAGAGTGCAGGGCAAGACGTGTGTAGCCTGCGGTTTTATGTCTAGAGTGGGTGCCGTTTTTTTGGAAAAGGGTTCACCAAATAATATTGAAAAGCTTCCTCTTCCCAAAGTCAAGCCCCGGAAATAGGGCTTAAGTGAAACAGCTCATTGTTTGCTTTTTAAAAGCCACTTTACAAATGCCTTTCTAACAAAGTATCATTAGAAAAATTGTTCTTAGTTTCATTCTTTCTGTATTGAATATAGTGTAAGTGACTTAAAGAGCATTCCCTTGTGACCTCTCATGTTATAGCTGTGGCTGAGCTAACCTGATGAATGTTGCAAGCCCATGAAACAGCTGTCTTGTGTGTGATGTGGAATGTGGTTCTGTATGTTAAAGGACAGTGTGCAGCCTTTCCCTCTGTCTACAGTCTAATAAACAACTACTCTAACTGCTGTGTTTATGCACTGTAGAACTGGGTGTCTAAATCTACTCAGGCTCGTTCTGAAGCTGCCCCCTCTCTAACAGGAAACGCCCAGACTGCGGCCCTTCTCTTTGCTGGGTTAAGAGTCCACAGATGAGGTCACTAGAACGAACACAGAACACAGCACTCAGGGAGGCGCTAGACTCCCAGATGCTCAGGACACCTTGGTTACATCCCAGTGCTAATGTTTACCTGGATGTCTTCTGTGGAGGGGAGAGGAGGGAGTGTGTGTTCCTGTGTCTGTATGTTCCTGCCAAAGCATGGCCTTGAGTGTCATTCCCCAGGTGCGGAGGGAGCCAGGAGCAGAGCAAGGAGGAGAAGGGAGAGACTTTAGGAAAGGGGTAGCAGGTGGGGAGGAGAGATGGCCTGGAACTTAAGTAGGCCTGGCTGGCCGGTTAAAAGGCTCCAGGGACCCTGCCCTGTCACCTCCCCAGCACTGAGGTTACAAGTGTGTGCCACCACCCCTGGCATTCCTTCTTTATTTTTTCCCTTTTATTGAAATTAAAATTTTTTTCTTGCTGGGCGTTGGTGGCGCACGCCTTTAATCCCAGCACTCGGGAGGCAGAGGCAGGTGGATCTCTGTGAGTTCGAGGCCAGCCTGGTCTCCCAAGCGAGTTCCAGGAAAGGCGCAAAGCTACACAGAGAAACCCTGTCTCGAAAAACCAACAACACAAAGAAAACAAAAGTTTTCTTACATAATACATCCTGATTATGGTTTTCCCTCCCTCTACTCCTCCCAGTTCTTCCCAACCCCCCCCCTCACCCAGATCCACTTCTTTTCTATCTCTCATTAAAAAACAAACACGCTTCTAAGGGGAAAATAATAAAATATAATGAGATAAAGCAAAACTAACACATCAGAGTTGGACAAGACAAACAGAAGGAAAAGAGCCGGAGAGAAGACACAAGAATCAGAGACCCACTCATTCGCGCACTCAGGAATCCATAAAAACATGGAACAGGAAACCATAATATGTCTGCAGAGGACCTGGTGCAGACATATGCAGGCTGCGCATGCTGCCTCATTCTCTGTGAGTTCCTGTGAGCTTTGCTCAGGCTGATGTAGAGGGCATTGTTGTCTTGGTGTCCTCCATCCCCTCTGGCTCTTACACTCTTTCTGCCTCCTCTTCCATGGGGTTCCCTGAGCCCTCCCTAGGTCCCTGGGCTATCTAGTTTCTTGGTCACCCAAACAGTATTGGGTGTGTGTTCCATCTTGTGCAGCGGGTCTTAATTCAATATTGGTTGGTCACTCCCACAAGCTTGGTGCCACCATCGATCGCCCTAGTAGATCTTGCAGGCAGGACACCATTGTAGATCAAAGGGTTTGTGGCCGGCTTGGTGTTTATGCTTCCCTTTTGACAGGGTACCAAGTGCCTTCCTGTACCGAAGATGCTAGGACATAAGGATGCAGGCTCTACATAGGCAACAACTGACTTCTCCGTGTTGAGTGAGTTGTGTAGGGGGTGTCTTCAGCAAGGGGCCTTGCTGTCCGTTTGTGGAGAGCAACTTAGAGTCTTGGCAACAGCCTGGGTGGTTTGGGGATTCCCAGGGGACTCTTTGGGTCAACAAGCAATGAAATTTAACCCAGTCCTGGTCCTGGAAACTTGATTTGGTGACAAGAGCTATCCAGTTGGGACTTCTCCTCTCTCTTTTTTTGATGATTTCATTTAGATCGCTTTTATGTATGTGTATATTTTAGGAAGTTTCTACTGTATTAGGTTTCCGTACTACCCCTCAAATGGCCCTTAATTTTAGCTGTCTCTCCCCATATCTCCTCCCTCCATTTCCCTTCCCTACCTGATTCTCCTGTTTTAGCTCTCCCATCCATCCATAACTATTGTATTTCCCTTTCTTAACTAGATCTGTTTGTACCCACTAGTCCCTTACTCTATACCTAGCCTCTGTGGTTCTATGGACTGTAGCTTGATTATCATTGACTTAACAACTAATATCCACATATAAATGAATACTTACCATATTTGTCTTTCTGGGTCTGGGTTACCTCACTAAGGATGATCTTTTTCTAGTTCCATCGATTACCTGTGAATTTCATTTTTTTTTTTTTTTTCTGAGACAAGGTTTCTCTTCTAGCTGTCCTGAACTCACTTTGTAGACCAGACTGGCCTCAAACTCACAGAGATTCGCTTGCCTCTGTCTCTCAAGTGCTGGGATTAAAGGCCTGTGCCACCACTGCCTGGCCATTTTTTTTTTAATGACTGAGTAGTACTCCATTGTGCAAATGTACCACATTTTCTTTATCCAGTCTTCTGTTGAGGGACATCTAGGTTGTTTCCAGTTTCTGGCTATTATGAATAGAACAGCAATGAACATGGTTGAACAAATGGCTCTGTGGTAGGATGAAGTGTCTTTTGGGTATATGCCCAAGAGCTGGATGTTGGAGTTGAATGATTCCCATCTTCCTGAGCAACAACCACACTGATTTCCATAGTGGTTGTACAAGGTTGTACAAATTTGCACTCCCACCAGCAAGGGATAAGTGTTCCCTTTACTCTACATCCTCCCCAGCATGAGCTGTCACTTGTTTTATTGATCTTAGCCATTCTGACAGGTGTAAGATAAAAATCTCAAAGCGGTTTTGATTTGCATTTCCTTGATGGCTAAGGATGTTGAATATTTCTTTAAGTGTTTCTCAGCCTTTTTTAAGTTTCCTCTTTTGAGACTTCTCTGTTGTGGTGGTTTGAATAAGAAGGCCCACATAGACTCATACATTTGAATGCTTAGTTGCCAGGAAGCTCCACTATTTGACAGGATTAGAAGGATTAGGAGGTATGGCCTTGTTAAAGGAAGTGTGTCACTGAGGGTGAGCACCTCAGAGCTCTTAACCTCTGAGCCATCTCTCCAGCCCCAAGTGCTTTCTTTTAAATGAGTTACTTTGGTCATGGGGTCTCTTTACAGCAATAGAACAGTGACCAAGACCTCTGTTTAGATCTGTTCCCCATTTTTAATTGGATTGTTTTCTTGATATCTAGGGCTTTTTTTTAGTTTATTATATATTTTGGATATTATCCTTTCATCAGATGTATAGTTGGTAAAAATCTTTTCCCCTTATATAGGCTCTCACTTTGTCCAAATGACAGTGTCCTTTACCATGCAGAACTTTCTGTTTTATGAGACCCCATTTATTAATTGTTGATCTTAGTATGTACACTGATGGTGTTCTGTTCAGAAAGTCTTTTCCTGTGCCAGTAAGTTCAAGGCTGTTTCCCGCTTTCTCTTCCAGCAGGTTCAAAGTGTCTGGTTTTATGTTGAGATCCTTGACCCACTTGGAGTTGAGTTTTGTGCAAGGTGATAAGATAATGGATCTATTTGCATTCTTCTATATGCAGTCATTCAGTTTGACCAGCATCATTTGTTGAAGATGCTGTCTTTTATCTAGTGGTCCTGGCTTCTTTATAAAAAATCGGGTTGAGAGGGCCAGGCAAATATCACGATAGGCCCCTAATAACTCAGTTAAGAACTAGGCCTCAGTTCACAAGCAAAGGGGAATCAATCACCAATGTTCCTGACAGTGGATGAAGAGAATTGCTTGTATGCCTGGGCCAACTCTTTTCCCCTCCCCAGGTACCTCAAGGCAATAACCAAATAAGAACAAGGCCTGGGACTTGTCCAGACTGGCCTAAGAATGGAAAAGCTATAGCCTTAGCCCGCCCCTGCTAGCCCTAACCAATTAGAAATGTACTAATATGATTGGCACTTGCTTAAGCCAATCCTAGGTAGAATGATCACACTGCTTTTAGAATTCCTTTAGTTGTCTGTAAAAGAGCCTGCAAGCTTTCCTTGGGGGTCTTTGCGTTTGTGTTGGATGTGTGTGGCCATAGCATGCTGGCACCTTTATTCTCAAGGTAGTAAACGCATCGCGTCTGGTGGTCTTTCCTGGGACTTCTCGTGGACCCTAACACAGGTGTCCATCGGCATGTGGGTTTATGTCTGGGTCTTCAGTTTGATCCCACTGATCAACATGTCTGTGTTTGTGTCAACACCGTGCTGTTTTTCTTACTGTAGCTCTCTGTAGTATAACTTGAAATTGAGGGTGGTGATACCTCCTGCAGCTCTCTTAGTATTCAGGATTGTTTTAGCTGTGAATGAAGCTGAAAATTGCCCTTTCAAGATCTGTGAAGAATTGTGTTGGAATTTTGATGGAATTTTAATTGCATTGAATCAGTAGATTACTTTTGGTAGGATGGCCATTTTACATATTAATCTCATCGATCCATGTACATAGGATTTCATCTTCTGATATTTTCATTTCCTTTCTCCAGTGTCTTAAAGTTTTGGGGTTTTTTTTTTGTTGTTGTTTTGTTTTGTTTTGTTTTTCAGTTTTTTGAGACAGGGTTTCTCTGTGTAGCTTTGGAGCCTGTCATGGAACTTGCTCTGTAGACCAGGCTGGCCTCAGACTCACAGAGATCCTCCTGCCTCTGCCTCCCGAGTGCTGGGATTAAAGGCGTGTGCACTGCCACCACCGCCCAGCCTTGTCTTTAATCATAAAAGTTTTTAATCATACAAGTTTTTTTCACTTGTTGGTTAGAGTAATATCATTTGAAGCTATTGTGAAAGATGTTGTTTCCCTGGTTTCTTTCTCAGCCTGTTTGTCATTGTATATGGGAAAGCTGCTGATTCTTGTGAGTTAATTTTGTATCACAGAATTCACAGAGATCCACCTGCCTCTGCCTCCCCAATGCTGGAATTAAAGGCGTGTGTCACCACCACCTGGCATAGTTAACCTCTTAGGGTTGCAATTTTCCTGGTAAGGGCCTTCTGTAGGCTGGATTTATAGATAGAAAATTGCTTACATTTGGTTTTATGGCTTTCTCCATCTACTGTGATGGGAAATTTTGCTGGGTATAATAGTCTGGGCTGCCGTCTGTGGTCTTCTGGAGTCTGTTGTACTTTATATGTTATTTGGTCTTTTTCTCTTGCAATTTTTAATATTCTCTGTTCTGTATACTTAGTGTTTTGATTAGTATGTGCCAAGGGGATTTTCTTTTCTGGTCCAGTCTATTTGGTGTTCTATAAGCTTCTTGTATCTTGATAGGCACCTCCTTCTTTAGGTTAAGGAAATTTTCTTCTATGATTTTGTTGAAAATATTTTCTGTGCTTTTGACAAGGGTTTCTTCTCCTCCCTCTATTCCTATTATTTGTAGATTTGATCTTTTCATAGTGTTCTAGATTTCCCGGATGTTTTGTGCCAGGATTGTTTTAGGTTTAACATTTTCTTTCACTGAGGTGTTCATTTCTTCTGTCATGTCTTCAATACCCGAGATCCTCTCTTCCACTCTTGTATTTTGTTGGCAAGGCTTGCCTCTGAGATTCCTGTTCAAATTCCTAAAAGTTTCATTGCCATATTTCCCTCAGTTTGGGTTTTCTTTATTGATTCTTTTTCCATTTTCTGGTCTTGAACTATTTTTTTATTGTTTTCTCATTTTCTCCCATTGTTTGTATTTTCATAGATTTAAGGGATTTGTTGATTTCCTCTTCAAGGACCTCTATCATATTCACAGAGGCTGTTTTAAGGTCTTTTTTTTGTGCTTCAGCTGTGTTGAAATACTCAGGGCTTGCTGTGGTAGGGTTGCTGGGCTCTAGTGGAAATGTGTCCTGGCTGTTACTGTGTTTTCACACAGATGTCTAGGCATTTGGGATTGGAAAGGTTATCATTCTAGGTGCTGATATCTGGTCTTGTCTTTGTTGGGTGGGTGTTTGTTCTTGGTTTCTGTTGCCCTCTCTAGTTCTTAGGAGAGTGTTGGCCTCTTCTCAGATCCTGATTAGGTGTGGCCACTGGTGGTTCCAGGTAAAATGTGTTTATGGGTACTGGGAGCTGACACTTAGGAATGGAGATGGGGTGGGGTGGGGTGGGGTGAGGGAGTCCACAGGAGGGAGGAAAGCAAGGTGTTCCACCAAGGTCTATTTAGACCACTGGGAATGGGGACAGAGTGTGGTGATAATATTGTGTACCCTAATAAAATTTACCTGAAGATCAGAGAGACAAAACAAGCCACTAGATTAAACATAGAAGACAGTGGTAGCACACACCTTTAATCCTAGCACTCGGGAGGCAGAGATCCATCTGGATCTCTGTGAGTTCAAAGCCACCCTGGACTCCATGAGATTGACTCAAGTCTAGGAGAGAAACAGCCAGACACCTTTAATCCCAGTACTTGGGAGTCACATGTCTTTAGTCCCAGCACTAGGAAGATTGAGACAGGAAATAACATGGCCGGGCAGAGAAGGGTATATAAAGCATGAAGAGACAGTCTTTCAGCTGCGGAAAACTTTTCAGGCTGAGGAGTCCTAGAGGTAAGAGTTGGCTTGTTCCTTTGTCTCTCTGATCTTTCAGCATTCACTCCAATATCAGGCTCTTGGTTTTCTATTAAAAGACTGTTTAGAATTTGTGTTACAACAGAGAATGAGGAGAAGCCACAACAGGTCTGCTACAGGGCTGGGAATGAGATTGGGGGACTGGATTTGCAAGAATGGAGGGGGAGATGAAGCTCTGCCCTGAGCTACTTGCTTCCGTTAGAGTAGCCTACGGGTCCCAGGGAGTGCCCACTGGGAAGGTGGGATAAAGCACTGAGTGGGGGGAGGGGGGCTGTGTGATCCACTGGAGATGGGGGAAAGGAGGCTGCCAAGCTGTTCTGCTGCAGAGCTGGGGATGAGACTAGGGGACTGGGTTTGGAGGAGCTGAGGGACTGGAGTGCAAACCTGGCATTTTTTAATGTGGGTTCTGGGAATGAACTCGGGTCCTTCCGCTTGCCCAGCAAGTACTTTACCGAGCCATCTCCCCAGCCCCTGCCAGGGTTTTCACAGCAAAGTTTTCCTTAATTACAAAGAACGTCAGCAGGTAGTTTCCTTCTATTGACAATGATTACTGTGGGGCTCGGGGCTCCTATTCAGACAGAGACCGTCTGACGTAAAGCTTGGCTTCGTGCTGAAAAAGCCAGTCAGTCTCCCTGAATTGTTTTTGGTCATGTGCTAATGTTGCATGTATGCACCTCTGATTTCCCAGAGAAACTGTTTTAAATTTTCCTGTTTAGATAATGTGTACATATAAGGGTGGATAAATAGTATAAAACAAGAAAAGGTAAAATTGTGATGGAAAAACATTGCCCTTAACCAGGTAAAATTTGTAAGATAGAATTCATTTCTATATGTCACTGGCTGTGTTTGTATTTTGTTAACACAGATTAGAAAGCCAGAAAACCATTCCCCGGAACAAATCAAATGCAAAAGCACTGACCGGCTCTCCCCTCAGACAGGGGCTGCCTGGCCTCCCAGCAGCCACCTAGAAAAGCTTGTGAAGCTTCTGCTGCTTCCCTGATGGGCTGTGCCAGCAGGTTTATGTGAACAGTGAACAGCCACCAAGCTCAGGGAAGCCATTGCTCTTTGCTTATGCTGAGGTTAGCTATAGACAGTTTTATGTTACCAGGTGAGCAGAGGCATGGCTTCTGTTTCTCTGATGGTGGACTTGACACTTGGGTACACTTTGATTTACCAAGCAAAATGGAACCCAACACCTTTTATCCATGTGTGTGCTTGCCACCAGAGATGCCCGACCTTTTGACATTGTGACATGACATTTGTCTGCTACAGTGCAGGACCGACCGCATTCACAGCTGTTCTGGGATCTCACCGCTCACGAGCTGTAGGTTGGACACACCTCCTCTACACGGTTCCCACATGCGGATGATACTGATTTCTGCTCGTCTGCAAGGGTGTGAAATGCTGACGTGGTTCCGCTGGGGTTTCTAATTTAAGTACTGACCGTGACTGTCCTAATGGCCACAGTTGAACAGCCTGGAGAATTTCTTCCATTGACGCACATGCGCGCGCGCATATACACACACACCCCTGAAATGATTAAGTGAAGGGCTTATGTTAAGCAGATAGGTTTATTAAAAATAATGCTAATATAATCCTGGGGCACACTGATTGAAAGAGGGTCTTTGCAATGGTTTTCATCATAATCACTTATCAACTAAATAACAATGGTTAACTTACAGAATCACTAAATAACAGGAAAAGAAAGGACCAGGCTAATCCAGTAGAGACTGAGATGGCCTTGATATCCCCTAAACATCTATCCAGCTGGCAGCCATGGGCAAAGCTGGTCTCTAAGGGTTAATCGGGGCCCAAAGTGATCTTTGCAATGAACTCCTCCTGCACCTGCCAAGGCTCCAAAAGGCTTGGGAGCCAGAAGGAAAGCAGGAACAGTATCCTATACTGTTCCAGCTGTTATAAATGACTAAAGGCCAGTTAAAGATTTTCATGTTTGCTATTTCAAAATGCTAGTTTTAAAAAACGTCACTAGCAATGTGTGTGTTTCCCCTCCGTGTCTCTTAAACCTGAACACCCAGCGTTGAAACACTCGCGGGAGAACCAGAGAGAGGAAGAGGGGAGAAGACTGTGGCAGATGCTGGTACTGCTGAGGGGCTGTGGATGCCGGCTGTGGCAGCACTAAATCCCCCAGTAAGGCATCAGGTGTCGGGACTCCTTCTCATAAACGTCTGGAATGACGCCATAGGGTGTCTGTACCATCTTAACCGTCGACTTTCCAAAGAGCTGGCTCTCGTAGTCTATCAGCTGCCTCCAGAAGCCCACGTTGGGCCTGATGACAGGCCTCCGGGCTTTCACCCAGTTGTATGCCTCCAACAGGCACACATTGTGGAATTTCATCAGGTACGCAATACAGAGAGTGGCCGAGCGGCTCACCCCTGCAGCACAGTGCACCAAGGTAGCCCCATGCTTCTTGCTGACGCTGTGGATCTTGTCAGCCACGGTGTCAAAGTACAGCCTGATGGGGGCATGAGGAATGTCAGCCAGAGGCACTTTAACATACTCAAACTGGGGCCAGTTGAAGTTGGGGATCTCGATGGTAGCATTAACGATGCAGGTGATGCCCCGGGCCTGGAGGAGGTGCCTGTTGGAGGCCACACTGCCTCTGCCCAAGAAGAGAGAGGAGGTGATCTGAGCAATGCCTCCTATGTCCTCGGAAATCATCCGAGGAGCCATGAGAGTCCGTGGGAGCGTGCTATGACCTCTGGAGCTCATGAAGATGCCGGTAGTCACACTTTCATCATCAGGGGCAAGACCAGAGAATGGTGGAGTCCGTCCTCCACGGACCGACCGGGGAATTCAAGACTGCAGCCTCCTTCCTGCAAGATACAGGTCTCTGTCAGAACTTTACCTGGTATTCGTTTACCACAGCTGCCTCCAGTGCTTGGGGAAGGGGGAGAATTAGGAAGTTATTTTCCAAGGCAGAGTGCATTCTTTGTAGGAAGTATATATAAATCATTTTCTATTGACTATTAGGAAATGTAGCCTGTGATGCCAATATGTAAAAATCAATATAAAACTAAGCTGCTTTTTTTTTTTTAAGTCCTAAATAGTCAACCTATTTTTAGAAAAGTTAAAGACAGAAAACATGCCTAACTGGTTCCTGAAGAGCCATCTGGCAGAATCCCGCTGAAGGAGGGACATTCCTTGATTTCTCAGTGTTGTTGGGATCAAACCCAGACTCAAGCTGGCGAGGCAAGCGCCTTGTCACTAAGTTGCCGTCCCTGTCCAGAAATCCGAAATGTGGTACTCCAGAGCCCCAGCATCATGTGCTCCTCACCCCATGTTTTCCTAAACCTAATTCTAGACGTGGAGACCTCGTGAAGAAGGTGTAGGAAGGAGATGCCACATCAGACAAGGTAGGTAATAATCTGCCTTCATGGAACAACAAAACCAGCAGCAATAAAACAGCCAGGCTACCTTCCTTCTTCACTGTCTAAAAATCCTTTTTTATATTTACTTCTTGTGTTGGGTGTCTGTGTGTATAGATGAGGGGCCATGTGGAGGTCAGAGGACAACTTGGGGGGGGTCGGTTCTCTCCTTCCACCACAGGTGTTTCAGGGATCGAACTCAGGTTTATCAGGCTTGGCAACAAGCTCCTTTACCTGCTGAGCCGTCTCACCAGCCCCAAGACGCCTATTTCTTAGAATTTTTATAACACATGAATACTTTGGAAGTCTGATTAAATTTGGGTAAACTACTGTGGCCTTCCCATGAAAATAATCCCAGGCAATTTGAAGGCATAGTCATTGTGTGTGTGTGTGTTTGTATGTATACAGTGCTGGAGAGAAGCAGGGCCTGCCTCAAACATGCTAATAAGTACCAAGGGAGTTAAACCCTCAGCTTTAAAGGTCATGCATGGTCTTCAAATTTTATTACTGTCAATCAGCTAAATGGGAATTTATCTGAGCTGACCCTGGGTAATGTAAATAATAACCTTATCTTCCTCTGCCAATTCTAAGCGCCCAGGTGAATTTTACTGGGTCAAGGGATGTGCTGGAGTTAACATTAAATTTAGTTCAGTATCTGAAGTCTGTATTTTCTCATTAGTAAAGTGTTTAGTATAAAATATCGGTGTATATTTGTAACAACAGAAGAGGAAATTATTGAGCTGGGCGTGGTAGCATATGCCAGGCAGGGGACTTCGAGTCCCAGACCAGCCTGTGCTACTCAGGGAGACCATGTCTCAAGAAGGAAAAGATAATTATTGTAATTTGGTTTCCTGAGATTGCAGACATACCACTCTCTCACTGCCAAACCAACATGGTTCATAGTTGTGCATCCTGACAAGTGTGTAACAGCAGCCTGGTGCCATGGGAAACCGGGGTGCTCAGCCAGACAAACATCCCAGCTTGTGTAGTGGCAGCACCACGGTACTCACGTGCTGAGGAGCCCAGTGAACTGGAGCCCTTGGTCTGGATCCAGACGGTCTTAGGTAAACAGTGGTTACAGTGTATACAAATCAGATCTGTAGGAAGACAAAGAGGCAAAGATGTAGCCAGTCAGGAAGTCGCCTGCGATTCCTCCTGGGTTCTTGCTGCTAAAATCAAATTTGGGATGAATCTTGAAAGCAGGGGTCTGCTGAACATTTCTGGGGTGACTGAAGGAATATACCAGCTAAGTCTCAGAGACATAAGCCCGTAGTCTGCAAGCACTAGCTACAGTTTTGGCCATGACAGAGACAAAGGTAATTCAGGGACCACATCACACGATACCACTGAAGGCGACACAGAGTGCTCTCCCGGCCTCTGTGAGACTGAGCCACAGCCTCTTGGCACCTGCTGTCACCCCAGGAGCATGAGGACCTGAAGTCACAGCAGGAAGAACAGAGAGGCAAGAATGGGTGGCAAGATCGGGTGGAGTTAGCGTTGTCTTCATACGTGGGTCCGGGACAGTGTCACAGCAGGGCCACGGCCAGCAGCGCCAACAGCTGGCCCCGCTGTTCAGGAGAGCAAGCTGAAAGTTCATCCTCTTCCCCATCTGAGCCTTTGTCCATTCTGTAGCCTGACAAGCACCATGACCGTCTCAGAAAGGGGTTCCCTCCCACACAGATCCCCCGCCTCACCCAGATAAATGTCACACTTACATGTTTAGTTACAACTTGGCTCACATGATGTGTAAACTGACATAACCACCAAATGTGCCACTTGATAGTTTTGACACAAACACTCCAGACATAGGACCTTCAAAATAATAAATACCAAATACCACTCATCCTACTCAACATCCTCATGTTCCTTTATAATCTATTCCTCTTTGCCCTTCACCCTCATCTTACTTTTGGGGTTTTGAGTGTGGGTATGTGTATGTGTGTGTGTGTGTGTGTGAGTGAGAGAGTGAGAGAGAGAGAGAGAGAGAGAGAGAGAGAGAGAGAGAGAGAGAGAGAAAGAGAATCTTACTAGGCAGCCTTAGCTAACTACTAGCTTAGCCTTGAACCACCTATGTAGCCTAGGCTGGTCTCAAACTCTCAATCCTCCTGCCTCTGTCTCTTGAGTACTGAGATTACATGCATGTATGCACTTATCTTTGAAGTGATCTATAAGAATCCTGTTAATTTGGGGTTGTCTGGCTTCTCTGAGCATAGTAGGAGACTCATCAGCAATGCTGGGCATAACTCTATTTTTACTGTTGAGTAGTACTCTGCAGGGTAAATACACCATGTGGTTTCTTTATCTGCTCACCTGCTGATGAGTACCGGATTGTTTCCAGCTTAAGGCTGTTGTGAGTAAAGCATTACAAAGGTTCAGGGCCAGACCTCTGTGTGCACAATTGCCCTCCCTTGGTTAAATACCTAGGAGTAAAGACTATTTCATGATATGGAGGTTCAACACTTTCAGACAGTTTTGAAAGCTGGGCATGGTGAGGCAAACCCATAATCCCAGCACTAGGAAGCTGGGGCAGAAGGATCACAAATTCAAGGACAGCCTGAGCTACACAGTGAGACCTTGTCTCCATTGCAAACAACAAAAGAAAAGAGAATATAATAAAGTAATTTAAAAGAAAAATTAGGGGCTGGGATTTAGTTCTATGGCCTGGCATGTGTGAGTTCTCAGATCCACCCCAGCAAAAAAAAAGAAAAAAGAAAAAAGGAGTTCCGAGGGGCTGGTGAGATGGCTTAGCAGTTAAGAGCACTGACTACTCTTTAGAGGACCCAGGTTCAATTCCCAGCAACCATGTAGCAGCTACATGTCTATAACTCCAAGATCTGAGATCCTCACACAGACATCCATGCAGGCAGAACACCAATGCACAGAAAATAAAAATAAATAAATTATTTTAAAAATTAGTTCTGTGGCTGGCAAGGTGGCTTAGCAGGTAAAGGTGCTTTCTACTGAGCCAGAGGACCTGAGTTCCTTCCCCAGAACCCACATGGTAGGTTGTTGTTGTCCTCTGACCTCCACACATGAGCTGTGGTGTTAGTTAACAATATAAAAACACCACAGGGAACTAGACAGACGGTTCAGCGGTTAAGAGCTCCACGCCCTACTCTTGCAAGGGATTAGGGTGCCACAAGGCAGCTCACAAACCTGACTCCAGTTCTAAGAGGGTTATGATGCCCTCTTCTAACCACTGTGGGCACCAGGCCTGCACACACACACAGTGCGTTCATACATACGTACATACGTACATACACTTATCCCTCCAGGCAGGCAATCGTACAAATAATCATACACATAAGTGGTTCATGCCTGTAATCACAGCACTTGGAAGTGGAGGCAGGAAGACCAGGAGTTCAAGATCATCCTCAGCTTTGTAGCAACCCAGGGCCAGTCAGGGTTACATGAGACCTTATACTATCCCAAAGCCAGGTTCAGTTTTGTCACAGTGCAGTGACTTTCCTATCAGAATCCCCTGGGAGGTTTGTTAGGACTCAGACCACTGGGCCCCCGTTTCTGTGGTTCTGAGCAGGACTGGAGAACTTGAATTTCCCAGGTGCTGCTGCTGCTGTGGGTCGGGCAGTGCGAGAACCGCTGAAGCAGTGGGGGCCACGTGGTACTACCCAGGACACCCCATTAAGGCTGAGATGCTCAGAGTGCTGCCCCTCCTTGGAGCTCCACCCCAAGAGCTGGCCCATGCCACAGGGGTCTGCAGAGGACTACAGGTACAAATGCATCCTGCGGAGGCAGAGGAAGGGATGAAGTAAGGAGATGCATGTGTTGGGTGTAAAAGGTGTGTAGGCCAGCAGCTTGTGAGGTCTTCCCTCCGCAGAATTCTAAAGAACAAAGTCACTGTGGCAATAAATGCCAAACTCAAAGCACTGAGGACACTCTACTCAAATTTCCACGTGGCTATCTCATTGCCTAGTTAGGAGGGACTCAGCCTGTGTTCTCCCCAATAATCCTGCCATCCGGGAGGCTACCAGCCCTCCTGAGCTGGGTGCCCAGGCTGGAGGCCTTTTCCGTAGGATGGTCTTCCGGGGGGTCCCGGGCCGTGCAGAGGCAGGCTGGAGGCCTTTTCCGTAGGATGGTCTTCCGGGGGTCCCGGGCCGTGCAGAGGCAGGCTGGAGGCCAGGCCTCACCTGTTACTGCTCATGCGCTGCATGTGGACTGGGAGGACAGATTGTGCGTCCTCCAGGCAGAATCCAAGCAAGGCAGACACGATGCTCCGTTCCTGCTGCCGCCGCCGCCAGTCCTGTGCCAGCAAACCTGCTCGAAAACGCCAAAGCTGGCTACAAGGTTTAGAAAAACACCTTCTGCCAGCGAGTGCTCAGAAGGCAGGTGCGGCAGACGCGTCTCTGACAACGTCCCCTTGCCCCTCACAGGCTGGAAAACACAAGTGTGTGTAGGGCGGAGTGATTGCAACTTGGAGAAGGCAAAGCCAGGAAAGCTCAAAAAAAAAAAAAAAAAAAAAAAAAAGCAGCCTCGAGCTCTGCGCCACACACTGCTGCTCTGTGGGACTGTGTGGGACGCTCTGTCCTCGTCACCGTGTCACAGTGTCCTGACGGCAGCAGCCAGGGAGGACCCCTTTAAACACTGACAGACAAGCCTGAGCCCAGACGGGCTAAGCTCCTCCTGCTTGTCACCTAGTGTCCAGAGCAGAGGACTGCCACAGCCTGCACACCCCCCAGGGCACAGAACCCTCCTCACGGCATAGGGACACAAGGAGCTGTCCCTGGGTGGGCATAAGCAGCCTCGTTTGACCCAGTTCTAAGAATGGCAGAACCTAACCACAAAGAATATAAAAGCCCATCATAAAATCAACACAATTAGCAGATGTGTGCTGGGAGACAGACGGGAAGTCTGGCCCGTGTGTGCAGGATCGAAGACCGCCCCAGGGCCGAGTGAGCAGGACCCTCCACTGTTGCACACTGGCCTAGGGGAGCCTCCACGATGCTGACCATGGTGTCCACCTCAGCCTTCCCAAGCTGTGGTGCGGCTGCATTTTCTTCTTAGAGGGAAAAACGGTTCCTGACCAAGGTAACAGCAACAGCACACCAGAGGCGCGAAAGCAGAGCTGTCCCAAAACAAACACAGAAGGTGTATCTTTGACTCAGGCTTTCAATTCCAGCACTTGGAGGCAGAGCAGACAGGTCTCTGAGTTCAAGGCCAGCCTGGTCTACGTGGCAAGTTCCGATCAGCCATAGCACACTATCTCAAAACAAAACAGAAAAATCAGGTGTAAGGATGTCTGGGATGCCAGGCACCGTGCATGCCGATAATGGAGCACTCAGGAGGAGCCACAGAGGGACGGCAGCAAGTTCAGATCAGCCAGGGCAACCTACTGACGCCCCGGCCTCAGAATAACAAGCATCAAGCACTAGGAACCAACCAAGTCAGTGTCAGTGTCTTGCAGGGGCCTGTCCGTAATCTCAGTAACACACCAGCTAGTAACAGCTGCCCTTGCTCCTGGCACGCAGAGCTCCGGGCATGTAGAATTGTCCTGTGGTTACACACTGGTAATCCACACCCGGATCAGTGCCAATATGGCTGAGAGTGGCTGGGAGTCCCGCCCGTTCAGAGCATCCACACGAGTGTCACCAACGCTGCCTTTCCTTCTTAATGCTGACAGCCACTAGACTCAGCAGTTAAAGGAGTAAAGATCCCAGCTGCTGTTCGTTTTTCCTCATGTTGAAAATGCACAAAGTGGCTACCCTGGTGCAGGAGAGCTAGAGAGACCTGCAAAATGGTTCAAAATACTCCTAGCTGGGACCATGGGGTGAATCAGGGTGTGTGTATGTGCATACACACATATTTTGTATACATTATATACATGTTATATATGTGTACATATACATATACATTATATACTATACTATATATGAAGTCCTATCACTTAGGCTGACCGTGCTCCCCACAGGAACCATATTCTACAAAACCGGTACCAATCACAAGAAATCTTTTAAGTTGTTGGTCAGGGTCCAAATGACTCCGAAACCAATACAGACTCCTGCTGTTGCCTTTGGATGCCTCTCAGAGGTTGAAGTTAAGCCCCTGTTGCTGAAGATAACACAGCACTCAGACTACTGAGCTGGATCTTCTGCTCCGGAAGCCTCCTTTCTGCAGCCTAGCTTCCATAATGCCAGAAAGTCCTATGCAAGCTGCCCAGGGAGGGAAGCAGTTAACAGTCCTACCCAGCTGTGACACCAGTGAAGCACACAATGACCAGCAAGACAGGACAGCCACAAAGGTGCGGAAAGTGGCGCTCACTCACACGTCGGTGGCGACCACCAGCTGTCTAATTGGACTTAAGGCCTACTCAACAGGAGGGACATCAGGCCTGGCACTGGAAACCTAGCCAGCTCCCCAGGGCTGGTGAAGTCCTGGACCTTAGGAAAGCATCTACTACCACCACTTTGCGAGACCAGTTGAATTCCTCACTACATCCTAAATCTCATCCTTATACCCCCAGATGAATGTGACTACCACCTTCCATCAAGGACGCTTCTCTACAGCCAACGGAGACCATGACAGAAAACCACGATGCAGAGATCAGTGGATTGTAGGGAGCCCGGCCCCAGTGGATACATCTGTATCACAGCTCCTGCATCTATGGCTCTGGGAACATCGAAGAAGAGGGGGCAGAAATATTCTAAGAGCCAGCGGACCAGGAGGTCTGCTGTGTGACTGCCTCTCTTAGAAATGGCTGTATAGCTGGGCAGTCTTGGCGCACGCCTTTAGTCCCAGCACTCAGGAAGCAGAGGCAGGTAGATCTCTGTGAGTTCAAGGCCAGTCTGGTCTTACAGAGGGAGAACCCAGGACAGGCTCCAAAGCTACACAGAGAAACCCTGTCTTGAAAAACCATTAAAAAAAAAAAAAAAGCTGCATAAACAAAACGTGAACCATGACTAAATAGGCATGCTAATGAGGAGGAGGCAATTTTTACAGGGTCCCACCCCTAGACTAAGACAGGCAACTAATGACTGACTGCTGAGAGAGGGAATAATCTCTTCCAGGGATGAGCACCATAACTGGTAATCCAGTACAAAGTGATCGGCCCTGAAACCATATATACCCAAAACAAAAACAGTCTCAGCAGGTTGTATTTATATAGTTGTTCATTTATATAGTAAAAGAAAAAGAGGCTATCAATTTGAGAGTAGGGATGGGACACAGGAGAGGTTGGAGGAAGGAAAGAGAAGGGAGAAGTGATGTAATTATATTTTAATTTAAAATTTAAATAAAGAAAATAATAAAATAACTGTAGCTTTAGGAATGTCAGAGGGTCAGTACATACGGGGTGGGAAGAGGATATATACGGATATATATGTGTGTGTGTGTGTGTGTGTGTGTTATATGTATGTATGTTATAGGAATTAAAAGGATACACACACACACACACACACACACACACACACACACACACACACGAGATTTGTCTGTGTGGGTATATGCAAGTGCCCACAGAGGCCAGAAGACAGCCTTAGATGCCCTTGGAGCTAGAGAGAGGTGGGGGTTGGGAATTGCAGGTAGGTCCTCTGCAAGGAGAGCAAAAGGCACGCTGAGCCCTAAGCCGTCTCTCCAGCCCCTAGAACACTGTTACTTTACACTCAAAAAGCTATGCAGTCACATCTTATCCTCCTATTAAGCATCTATCTAGTTCTGTAAAAAACTAACGATGAAACCTTAAGGTCACTCCTTTTTAAACAGAAGCATTTTAGCCTACACAGTGATAAAAGTGATAAAAGTAAGCTTTTCTCACTTATTTTCACTATTAAACCACAAATGTGCACCACTGAAGGAAAAGTGGAGTCACGTTGTTTGTTTTTGAGGGAGGGTCTCAGGTAGTCCAGGCTAGCCCTGAACTCACTATGTGGCTGACGCTGACCTGGAACTCCTGATCATCTTACCTCCACCTCGCAAAGGCTTGGATTACAGGCGTGGGCCACCACACTCAGCCTAAAAATCATAACATGATGGATAATCTTTCATTAAGGAAACACTTGACAGAACATTAATACAATTCTAATAACTATGATATAATATTCATATTGAAGTAAAATGAAATAAAAATACCCACAAGTTGCTTTTTTTTTTTTTTTTTTTTTTTGGTTTTTCGAGACAGGGTTTCTCTGTGTAGCTTTGCGCCTTTTGAACTCACAGAGATCCGCCTGGCTCTGCCTCCCGAGTGCTGGGATTGAAGGCGTGCGCCACCACTGCCCGGCCCCACAAGTTGCTTTTAACTGTAAAAAGTGAGCTGATTGAGTGGGGCACCTTGACAGTCTACGTATAGTAGGAGGTGAGGCCATTTTGTTTTTTCCTCCATACTACTGAAGTGATACAACAGTGTTCTCGGATGAGGACAAATACACACAGTATATGTGAAACTAAAGACATCTGTAATCCCAGTACTTGGGAAGCTGAGGCAGGAGGATTGCAGTGGGTTTGAGGCCAGCTTAGGCTATAGTGAGCACCAAGGAACCGAACTATAGTGTGAGATGCCATCTCAGAAAATCCAAATCAAAACCAACAGAACACTTTAGACAGCTCCACCCGGCTCAGCCACCAACAGTCCCTGAGTGTGAGACAGTTACCAAGCAACTGCCTGCACTCTACCACTCAGTTAATTTCCCAGCCCTTTGTTTATCTGAGACAGACAGAGTCTAAATTCTTCAGGCTGACCTAGAACGCACTTTGCAGTCAAGACAATCCTTGAAATGGCAATTCTGCCTCAGTTTCCCCAGTTGCCAGGATTACAGACCTAAATCACCAGACCCAGCTAGAATCTTCTTTTTATCTTTTTAACTTTGAGACAAGATCTCATGTAGCCTACACTGGCCTTGAGCCCCTGATCTTGCCTCCCCTTCCCAGGTGCTGGAATTACAGGTGGGTGCCACCAAGCCTAACCTGGAACTGAGGTTTCAAGTATGACTTGTTGTTGGTTGTTTTTACTCTTTTGAGGGTCCACCATCCAGCTCCCAAATAGATCACACATGGAGGCTTATTCTGAATTATGAATGTCCGGCCTTAGCTTGGCTTGTTTCTTGCCAGCTTTTCTTAACTTTGAATTATCCCATTTACCTTTTGCCTCTGGGCTTTTACCTTTCTCTATTCCTGTACACCTTTCTTTGTTTCTTACTCCATGGCTTGCTGTGTAGCTGGGTGGCTGGCCCCTGAAATCCTCCTCCTTCTCTGGCTACTTCTTTTTTCCTCCCAGATTTCTCCTTCTATTTATCCTCTCTGCCTGCCAGGCCCGCCTATTCTTTCTCCTGCCTTGCCATTGGCCGTTCAGCTCTTTATTAGACCATCAGGTGTTTTAGACAGGCACAGTATCACAGCTTCACAGAGTTAAACAAATGCAACATAAACAAAAGTAACACAACATTGTTCAACAGTGACTCTCATCCAGCTCAGTGCTTACCTCACGGTCATTCGTTCATAGGGCAGTGTTTACTGAGTTATTTAACAAAAGTATAATGCTGACATTTCTCCCAGGGTGGGGCTCAAAACCCAGAGGTTTGTGAAGGCCTCAACCAAAAAAAACCAAAAACCATGTCAACAGACATGAGGCTTCCAAGGTGAGGTTCTAACCAGGATTTGCTCTTAGAACTCAGGTGCTATGCTGTGAGGAAGCCCAAACTAGTCCAACAGCTACCATGTGACAGGCTATATGAAGGCGTTCCAACCAACAGCCCAGGGGAGGTCCCAGCTGATCAGTGATTAGATATGTCAGACACCTGAGCACGGGCCTAGCCCCAGGCCCCATGCCACTCCTGACTTTAATTGCCCACCGAGGACCTAGCCATTATGAAGCAAATACAAGTTGTCCCCACTATACAAGGTCCGGGTTCTTGGTCAACAGGAATCTGTGAACAGATCATTCAAGGTCCATGGCCTGGGTGCTGGAAAGCAGAGCGTGGTGGCCATACGTACAATCACAGCATCTGGGAGGTGAGGAGGGCCAGCAGTTGAAGACCTGGACTACATAGTGCGTTTAAGGACAGCCTGGGCTACATTAGACCCTGTCCCAAAATTTAAAAAAAAA
>CABHPP010145314.1:0-25713 GCA_902168425.1 Peromyscus attwateri
CTGTCACACAGGCAGGAAGGATTTTATGTCTGGAAGGCGACAGGGCTGGGTCACCACTCCCCCACAACAGACACCTGTGACTGGCATCTGCCAGCCACATGGCCTTCCCTGTGTGACCTGTTGGGCATTACTGAACTCACCTTCCCAAGAGGAAGCAGGGTCAGGGTGACTTCCCACCCTCTAATTCAATGACCCAAATCTGAAATCTTTGTATCTTTGTGGCTCCATTAGTGCTTCACTGTGCAGTCCATTGTCCTGTGTAACTGGTTCTCATCTTCTACACCTGCCCCCATGTCTCCCCTGTACTCTCCTGTACCTCTTCCCCAGTCCTGCTGATGGCCTGCCGGCCTTGCCGAGGAGCTGGGCGTATCTGGTGCTGCCGATCTCACAAGGTCAGACCTCCAGGCGTGATGCACTGGGTGCCGGCTCCCCTTCAAGCCCACAGAGGCTGTGTAGGGCTCTCCCAGTGCATGCATGTGCTTGGTGTGGCTCACATGGGACACATATGGAGGCTGTGATTCCCAGAATGAGGCTGGACCCACATCTCGGTCCCCTTCCTGTCTTCTCCCTTAAGTTCATTCCTGCTTGGACTTGCTGCCCTGTCCCACTACCTCCATGCCTGTCTGTTCTGTGTCTGGCAAACGGATGTCCTGTCTAGATTCTGGAAACGCCCCAGGCATTGAAATCTCAGGATGTGGGGTTCTGGATCCCTAGCTGCTTTGCCAAGAAGGGTTCCTTGAGGTGAGAGTTCTTGGTCTGGTGTCTCCAGGTCTGTGAGGGCAGGTGGAGAGGCCCAAGTTCTGATTCTTCAAGACCAGGCCAGGCGTTTGCCCTGCTGCCCTCAAGTGACTCCTTGTCCCTGGGCAGAAGTGAATCACCCAGGGGAGGAGGACCCAGGAGGCCCTGCCTTCTTCCCTGCATGCTTTACATAGTCTCCGGCCTCCTCTGCTGGAGGTGGGGCCCAGGGCCTTCACTTTTCCTCTGCCTGTACGCTCCGCTCCCCGTTTGAGCTGGCCCTTCTCCTGGCTGTGTACCTGCTTTGCCTGCTGGTGGTGGGGGTGCTGGTGGGGGACAGTGGGTGGGGCCTGGTCACATCGGAGTGTTGTTCAGTGAGGCTGGGTTTCAGTCCCCATGCTGTCTGTCTTCCCTGACCAACTCTTGGGTCAAATGCCATTTTTCTTTCTGAGTCTTGTTCCTGTTTTGGAGGAGGGAGTGGGGTTATGAATGGTTATGAGGAGAGAGGTGGAGCCTCAGCCAGTGCTCTAAGGACTTCTGTGACATCTTTACCTGTGAACGTGGAGCTTGGCAATCCAAGCTGGAAGCCCAAGCCCCTTCCCGAGGCCCCGGCAGTGGCGTTTGGGCCTGGATCAATCATTTTGTATTGGGGGCTGTCCTGTGCACCTCAGGATGTTGAGCAGTAGTGGTCTCCATTTGACAAGTGTCTCCATTTACAACAAACCCAGACATTGACATGTAATTCTAGAAGTGATGAGAAAACAACCCCACCTTCACTGAGAGGCAGCCTCAGTTTCCCCATGGTGACCACTCAGATATATAAAGAGGAGGTGACAAGACAAGCCCTGTGCTCTCAGCCTGCAGTCTTAGCTACCCTCCAGGGACTTAAGAGCCTCAGAGGACTTGGCTCCCAGCTGCAAGGTGTGATGGACACGGGATTCCTCCCAGCTAGTGTTAGGAAGCTTGGCCCTGTCTCCTCTGGCTGTGGGACCTTGGGCAAAGGCCTCAGCTAGTTTCTTCCTTTTTTCTATTCTTCCTGTTTTTGTTCTTGGTGGGGTTTTTTGAGACAGGGTGTCACTGTGTAGACCAGGCTGGCCTGGAACTCAAAGAGATCCTCCTGCCCCACTTCCTGAGTGCTGGGATTAAAGGCGTGTGGCAACAAGCCTTGCTGGGCCTCAATTTCTTCATTTTGAAGATAGTTTGATATCTGCCTATGTATCTATAGCATCTGCATCATGCCATGCTAGGTGCTAGCACTGGCAAGGGGGAAGCAGGAGGGTCAGGAGTTCAAGGCCAGCCTTAGCTGTGTATTGAATTCAAAGCTGCCCTGGGTTACATGAGATCCCAGCACAAACCAATATGCAGCAGATGAAAACAAATAATACCTGTAACATGGAATGTATTAGTTGAGACCTGGACGGGATTGCAATAGCCTCTGTTATTGTTACTTTTGAGGTACAGAGCTTGTACATGCTACCAAACTCCACCCACTGCCTGTAGCTGCTCTTATCATCGCTACTACTACTTTTATTGATTTTATTGTTTTTAATTATGTATGTTAGGGGTATGTAAGTATGCCCACAGAAGCCAGAGACATCAGATCCACCTGGAACTGAAGTTACAGGCATTCGTGAGCCATCTGGCAGGGCTACTAGACGTGAACTCAGGTCCTCTGGAAGAGCAGTGTGAGCCCTTAACTGCTGAACCATCTCTTCAGCAACTACTACTATTTTAAAATGTGATATTTTTTAGAGCAGTGGGAAATAGAATGTTCTCATATATACCTTGTCCCTGATATGTACAGCCTTGCAACTGCTATCACTGATAGTTGAGATTTAGTGTATATTTGGCAAGCAGTTGTGAGCTGCTGTTTGGGGCCACTCAGGGCTGTCTCCTTCTGGTGTTAGCTTCAGGGAGCTACTACTAGGCCAGGTGGATCCCCTAGGCCTCCAGGCTGTGATCAGTGCTGGTGGACATCTGGGGAGGAGGAAGCAGGAAGTTGATGCTGCCTGTCTACAGGAAGCTGTATGTGCGCATGCACACACACACACACACACACACACACACACACACACACTCCGCTACAGAACTGACTGTTCTGATCCTTAAGGGGAAGTTGGGGACAAGGGGTGCAACATGAACAGACAGTAGCGAGGCTGAGGGCCTGAGGGACCTCAGGGCTGCTGTGGGGGCTTGGGTGGTGCACCTGAAAAAAAAAGAAAGGAAAAGAAGTGTGAGCATGTACAAGCCCTGCGCCTCAAAACAAACAAACAAAGACAGAAAGTGTGAGCACATACATGTGCATAAGCTTGTGGGCTGTGGCCACTTGGCAGGTGGAGTGAGTCTGAGCAGCTTGCAGAGGGACCTCAGACTGGCGCTCACGGCTGCTTTGTCTATAAGGGTCTGTGCAGGCAGGCACGGGAGTGCACACACTTGTGAGCCTGTGTTCCACCCGCGTGCTCAGATGGACGGGAGTGCAGTATGTATGGGACTAATCTGAGTACACATGAGCCCGTATTCCAGGCCTACACCTGCAGGTGGAGAAGTGCATGTTTATGTGAGTCAGTACTCTGTGCACACAGTGAGTGAGGCACAGACCTGCAGAGCTAGAAGCTGCACACCCTGGACCCCGTGTTCTACCCACACATTCGTGCAGGTGGGGACTGGTCTGGTTTGCTTTCTGTTGCTGTGGTGAAAGACAGACCAAAAGCAGCTTGGAGAAGAAAGGCTTTATTTGGTCTTCTACATTATAGTCCATCATGGAGTGAAGTCGGGGCTGGAGCTTAAGACAGGAGCTTAAAGGAAAGCCACAGAGGAACGTTGTTTACGGGCTCCCTTCCTCTGGCTTGCTCAGCTCCTTTTCTCATACAGTCCAGGCTCACCTGCCCAGGGGTGGCACTGCCCACAGAGGCTGGGCCTCCTACATCAATTAGCAATCAAGAGAATGCCCCACAGACATGCCCACAGGTCAGTCTGACAGAGGCAATTCCTCAATTGAGGTTCCCTCTTCACAGGTTTGTCAAGTTGTGACAAGGGTATACATGTATATGAGCCTGTACTGTGTGTGCATATGTGAGCCTGTGTGCAGATCTCATGCCTGCAAAGCTGGAAATGTGATCATACCCATGAGCCTACGGTCCATACATATGCTGTGTACCATGTGAGATCCTGTCTGCTGCATACATACTGTGGTTGTATATGTCCAGGGTGTGCTCTCAGGTCAGGAATTGAGGGCTGCCTGGCCCTGGCTTGCCTCCAGAGAAGCAGGCATGGCCATTTAGGGGGTGATGTGGGAAGAACCTCTTACATGGCACATGCCTTTAATCCCAGCATCCAGGAGGCAGAAGCAGGTAGATCTCTATGAGTTTCAGGCCACCCTGGTCTCCATAGTGAATTCCAGGACAGCCAGGGCTACATAGAGAGACTCTGTCTCAAACAAAACAATCCCCCAACAAAATAACAACAAAAAACCCAAAACAGAACAAAAAAACCCCATGCCCTAGAGCTGCCCTGGCGCAGAGGATGCTGGGAGCTGGCAGGAAAGAGGAAGTGGCAGTCCAGAGGCCCTGGCAGGGCTGAGGTTCAGGAAGAGGGCGTGGCCCTCAGACCAGACCCAGGACCCAGATGGCTGCTGATCGCCCTTTGGAGCTGGAGCTGGAGCTGGAGCTGGAGGTGGGGGCTAGGGTCTCCATGGGATGGGCAGAAGGAGACCCCAAGTGGCCGAGGCTGGCTCTGGGTGCCTCACACTGGGGACTAAGGGTAGGAAGGAGATGGGGCACAAGTGAGAATTCTCCAGGTGGAGGGTGAAACTTCTGGGTGCCATGTCAGCTCTCAGGTTTCGAGATGTGGAGGAGATGAGTGTTGTTCTTTGGAGTACCAGATAGAGAGGACAGGAAGGCAGGGCCGGCCCTTGGGACCTCCTGGTTTAGGAATGCAGAGGAGAGAAGTCAGGATGTGTCTCCAAGGTTCTCCTGGATTTGGAGTCTGGCAAAGGAAACATGTAGCCTGCCCTTGGGACCTCCTGTTTAGGGGTGCAGGAAACTGGAAGGAAAGAGGGATCTTTTGGAACCTTCCTGCCAGAATCCCATTGTATAGGTCACAAACTAAGGGAGGTAGGGTCCACCTGTGGCGAGCCTGGTCCGTACAACGGGAGGAAGGAGGCCTTGTTCTTGGCCTATTCTTTGGCCTCCTATTTATTTATTTATATCTTATTATGCATATGTGTCTGTGGGGGTGTGTGCACATGCACACCAGTGCTGCAGAGGCCAGAGGCATCAAGTCCCCCTGGATCTGGAATTAGAGGCTGACACTGAATTCAGTTCTTCTGCAAGAGCAATACATGTCTTTAATAGAGCCATTTCTCCAACCTCCTATTTATTTATTTGTGTGTGGGGTTGTAGTGGAGGTCGGAGGACAATTTTCAGGAGTTGGTTCTCTCCTTCCACTATGTAGATCCCTGGGGGGGTGAACTCAGGTCACCAGGCTTGGCAGCAAAGGCCTTTCGCTCCTGAACCATCTCTCTGGCCCAGATATCGCCATTTATGAGGGTCCTGGAGGAGAATCAGGCCCCTGTTCTTGGAATTCTAGGGTACAGTAGGCTGGTGAGGCCACCTGTCCTGTAGCCCCTGACCTCTGTGTCTGGTCCCTCCCCCTGCAGAGTGAGCCTCGCAGCTGGTCGCTGCTGGAGCAGCTGGGTCTGGCTGGGGCAGACCTGGCAGCCCCCGGGGTGCAGCAGCAGCTGGAATTAGAGCGAGAGCGGCTGAAGCGGGAGATCCGCAAGGAGCTGAAGCTGAAGGAGGGCGCGGAGAATCTGAGGCGAGCCACCACTGACCTGGGCCGCAGCCTGGGCCCTGTGGAGCTGCTGCTGCGGGGCTCTGCTCGACGCCTTGACTTGCTGCACCAGCAGCTGCAGGAGCTGCATGCGCATGTGGTACTGCCTGACCCTGCAGCCGGGAGCGGTAAGCAGAAAGCTCGGGAGCAGGCAGGGGTTCACTGACTTGGAGTTGCACTCCATCAGGATACTGTCCTGGGTCAACAGAAGCCATGGCAAATGCCAGACTCACAGGGCCAGTCACACCAAGATGTGGTGTCACCCAGATGCCACCCAAAGCTATCTTTGGCATTAGGAATACCTAGATATTCCTATATCTAGATAACACTAAAGACCCACATGCTGTCACCAGATACCCGAGGACACAGCTATAGCTATTCCCAGACAACATCTGAGTAACATCCGTCACATGAAAACCCAGGAACTCAGTCGTACTAACACCCAAACAGTGCACGCTGTCACTCTCAGAGCTTTCTGCGATCATACTTATGCAACAGCAGTTATAGACTGTTTTTCTGTTGTTCTTTGATTTAATACTTGCAATCCAGGGGAGAAAAAGAAAAAAGAAAAACCACACTGGATAAAAACATTCATATATGAATAAATAAAAATAGCCAGGTAGTAGTGGCTCACACCTTTAATCCAGCACTCTGAAGGCAGAGTCAGGTGGATCTCTGTGAGTTCTAGGCCAGCCTGTTCTACAGAGTGAGTTCCAGGACAGCCAGGGCTACACAGAGAAATCCTATCTTGAGAAATCAAACAAACAAAAACAAACAAACAAACAAACAAAAAATCAACAATAAAAACAGAGAGCCTTACTGGGTTTAGTGGTCCAGGCCTATAATCTCTGCTACTCACGAGACTGAAGCAAGTCCAAGCCCTGCCTGGGCAACATGGTGAGACTTTGTCTCAAAAAACAGGAAAAGAAAAAAAAAAAATGAGAAGAGGGCTGGGATATAGCCCAGTGGCACAAAACTCACTCAGTGTGTAGGCCCAGAGTTCCTGCCCAGGACAGAAAGATTAAAATCTTTAAATGTTGCAGCAGAAGTCTAGGGCTGGAGGTGTGGCTCAGCTGGTAGAGTGCTTGCCTTGTGTGCACAAAGAATGGGGTGCCATTCCCAGCACTGCGTAAACTGGGTGTAGCTTACAGACCCGTAATCCCAGCCTTCCAGCTGGCGGGAGGGTCAAGAGGTCAAAGCCGTCCTCAGCTACACTGAGTTTAAAACCAGGCTAGGCTACAAGAAATCCTGTCTCAAGTGGCACAGGCCTTTAATCCCAGCACTTGAGAGGCAGAGGCAGGCGGATCTCTGTGAGTTTGAGGTCAGCCTGTTCTACATAGTGAGCTCTAGAACAGCTAGAACTACATAGTGGGACCCTGTCTCAAAACAAAAAAACAAACAAACAAAAAAACAAACAAACAAAAAAAAAACCAAAAGAGAGAGAGAGAGAAGGGGAGGGGAGGGGAGGGGAGGGGAAAAGAGAAGAGAAGAGAAGAGAAGAGAAGAGAAGAGAAGAGAAGAGAGAAGGGCTGGGCAGTAAAGAATGTATGCTGGTCTTGTAGAGGACCAGGGTTAGAGTCCCAGTACCTACATCAGGTGACTCACAGTCACCTATAATCCAATTTCAGGGACTCCAATGCCATCCTCTGGCCTTCATGGGTACCAGACATATACACATAAAAACATCCAGGCATACACACATACACATAAATAAAAATTAAAATATGTTTTGCTTGGTTTTGGTTTTTAGAGACAGGGTTTCTCTGTGTAGCCCTGGCTGTTTTAAAAAATTTTAGTTTGAGAAACCCTAGCTAAAAATAAATGAATGAATGAATAAATGAATATTTTAAATTTTTAAAAGTTTTGATCATAGTTAAAGTAAAATAAAACCCCACAGGTTGAGAAACTGACTTAGCCAGTAAAATGTTTGCTGTGTAAGCATGAAGACTTGAGTTTGGAGTCCAGAGACCCAAAGTAAAAGCCAGGTGTGGTGGTAATCCTAGTACTTGGGAG
Organism: Peromyscus attwateri; assembly: GCA_902168425.1. Taxonomy (NCBI): domain Eukaryota; kingdom Metazoa; phylum Chordata; class Mammalia; order Rodentia; family Cricetidae; genus Peromyscus; species Peromyscus attwateri. Next base: position 7,579 of record CABHPP010145314.1, read on the forward strand.
GTAGAGGAGGAGGAACTCCAGGCTCACTGCTCAGCCACACCAGTTGAGTCAGAGAGCTCCAGGCTCAGTGAGAGACCTTGTCACAAAAGGGAGGGAGGGAGGGAGGGAGGGAGGGAGGGAGGGAGGGAGGGAGTGGGGGATGTACCTGTTGTCCCTCTGGCTTCCATGTATACACATATATGTGCGCGCGCGCACACCCACACACACACACACACACACACACACACACACAGAGAGAGAGAGAGAGAACCCACAACATAATTTATCATTGCCGGAGTTCAGTAGTGTTATGTGTGTTCATGCAGCAGTAATACAAGGCCACAGCTGCCTCATCTTGTACAAGGTGTGCATGGTCACAGGAACACAGAGGATACCCAGAGAGTTCACATGCACAGTCAGTGATACCTTCTGGGCAACACAGCAAACATGACTCTGTGATCCCAGAGACAGTTCCATAGTCATGTCAGCATCCAGTGTTTACACCTGGAGAGACACACCTGCCCACAGTGACACCAGAGCTTGTCCACCTGGTCACACCAACCCCAGAGGTGCCTCACCGTTGTCCCGTCCACAGCAGACACTACATACAGCCAGCAGACTCAGCTCCAGCCCCGCTACATACAGCTGTGTCCACTGATGGGTTCCAGTACTCTCCATCAGCACTGGGTGGAGTAAAGCTGAGACTCTCATAAGCCCCTTCTGCAGTGAGTCCTCCCTGACCCCATCCATCACTATGAGGTGCAGACCTCACCTCTGACTATGACAGCTAAGCCTCCAACCAGAATCCCAAAAGGCCCTAGAGATCAGAACTGAACTGTACCAACAGTGACCGAAAGTTCACACAGCCTCCTGAGCCTGTCACACCCACATCTAAGGTACTACACTCCTGCCACCTCCCCTGTGGCTTACAGACATAATCACACTCACACCAGTGGGCTTACACACCCTTAGGTAAATGGGGGCGTTTATTCCAGCTAACCCAGGTGACCTGCATACCCGGTCACTAGCCCGCCTTCCTTCATGCTGGGCCCATTCCTGCACTGAGGGCCATGTGTCTCCTGCCTGTGACTGGCCCCAGGCTCTTTTCTGGGACAGCTCTGAGGCTGGGCTGGGGCAAGGTCTCCTGGGTACCCTGAAGTGGCAGGTGTATTATTCTCTTGCCCCTTGTTTCCTCAGATGCTCCCCAGTCCCTCGGAGAGGGCAGCCCTATCTGCTCATCCACCAACCTGAGCCGAGTGGCTGGCCTGGAGAAACAGCTGGCCATTGAGCTGAAGGTCAAACAGGGGGCAGAAAACATGATCCAGACCTACAGCAATGGCAGCACCAAGGTGGGACAGTGTTCTAGAATATTCCATCGCTGTGACAGGAGGCTGTGTCCCAGTTAGCAACTACTAGTCCGCTTCCCGTCTGGTTTGGCCTGCTCTAGGCATTTTACATTACTGCAGTATACAGCCATTTGTCTGTGGCCCTGCAAACACCCAGATGTTCTGAGAGCTGAGGAGGATGTAGGTAGCTCCAGCTGGTCCGAACTGGACAGTGGAGATCCAGACTTTGCAGATGAGGGAGGTGAGGCCCAGAGAGGGGGGAGAGCATGGTTGAGGTCACAAAACTCAGCTGTTGGTGGCAGAGCTAGAATCGGAGCCCCCGGACTACCTATCTCACTGTACTGGCCCCAGGACACTGGGGGTATGTGTTCTTGTATGCACACATGAATGCTCTGTCTTACCCAAGGCCTTCCTGGCATGGCAGCAGGGTTGGTGGTCAGACTTGAGTTCCTTGTCTTCTTGCCACCTTGCATGTCTGTCTCCAGGACCGGAAGCTGCTGTTGACGGCCCAGCAGATGCTGCAGGATAGTAAGACGAAGATTGACATCATCCGCATGCAGCTTCGCCGTGCGCTACAGGCTGGCCAGCTGGAGAGCCAGGTGGCTCCTGATGAGGCCCAAGGTGAGACCTTCCTCTGGACATTCCTGGGGTCATCCTTCACCCCTTAATGCTTTGCTGTGGAGGGCAAGGAGGCAGGAATTAATTTCACTGTGAATGGAGCCTATTCCTGCCCATCTCTGACTTTTCCTTTTGTCCCGTTCAAGGTTTGGGCTGGGATAGTTGTTGCCAATGCCACCCTCAGGCCAAATGCGCCCGCTGGTTTGTTTGGTTCTTCCTTCTTCCTTTTCTTTCTTTCTATTGTTGTGTTCAGGATAGAGTCCAGAATTCCTATATACCAGGCCTGTGTTGTATTATTGAACCATGCCCCAGCCCTTCACTGGTAGATTCTATGTAGACTCTACTATTCAGTCACACCCTATCCCCCCCCCTCTTATTTTTAAAAAAAGAGTTGCTTGTTTTAAAAGGTTATTTTTATGTATGTGTGTGCACGCACATTATGTGAGCAGGTTCCCCCAGAGGCCCGAAGAAGGCATCAGATCTCTGGAGCTGGAGTTACAGATGACTGAGTTACCCAGTGTGGGTCTGGGGAACCAAAATCTGAGTCTCTGAAAGAGCAGCAAGCTCTGCAATGATCAAGCCATCTCTCCAGCCCTGTCCCTTGGTTGCTTTTAGTTTAGTTTAGTTTAGTTTAATTTTGAGACAGGATATTTCTACATAGCCCTGCCTGTCCTGAAACTCAGTCTGTAGACCAGGCTGGCCTCAAACTCACAGGGATCCTCCTGCCTCTGCCTCCTGAGTGCTGGGATTAAAGGTGTGCATTACCATGTCCAGCCTGTTTCTGTGTTTTGAGACAGGGCCTCATTATATAGCCCTGGTTGGCTTTGAACTCTCGGTGTAAACCAGGCTGCGTCTAACTCACAGAGATCCACCTACCTGCCTCTGCCTCCTGAGTGCTGGATGAGTGTGCCGCCATTTCCTACTCTATCCCTTTTATTTTTATTTTGAGAAAAGGTTTCACTGTGTGACCTAGGCCAGACTTGAGCTTTCAGCCCCCTGCCTTCACCCTGTGAGTGTTTGAATTTCAGGCTTGTGCCAGCAGGCCCAGGTGTGCTTTTGTAAACAAAGTTTTACTGGCACACAGATATTTTTTTCATGTTTGCTTTTCACCACATCCACAGAGCTGAGGAGTGGTGATCAAGCCTCGGTGAGCCAGGTGTAGTGACGCAGGCCTCGCCTCTTAGCATGCTGGAGGCTGAGGCAGGGGGGTTTTGAGCCCGAACTCAGCTTCAACTACACAGCAAGATCCTGCCTCAAAAAGGCTACAAAGTTGAATATATCTCCAGTCCAACTCCTTAAGGAAATGGGCGTAGGAGTCTGGGTCATGTGGCTCCCTTGTCACATTAGTCTGTGACACATCTGTCCAAAGCTGTAGGTGTTCCCAGTGTGGTTGCATATTACTTGTGTGTGCAGGCCCAAAGCTATATCTATTTATTAAATATATTTTTAAATATTATTAAATACATATTATAAATGAATGTATACATATATGTTATGAGGGCCTGGAGAGATGACTCAGTGGTTAAGAGCGCTGACTGCTCTTCTAGAGCATGCAGGTTGAGATTCCCAGGGTCCACATGGTGGTTCACAATCTATAACCAGTACCAGGGGATTCAGTACATTTTTCTGGCTGATGTGGGCACCAAGTGCATGACATGGTGCACAGACATAATGCAACCAGAACATCCATACAACATAAAAATAAAATAGAAAAGAAAGATTTTTTTAAAATATCCTGACAAAAGCAATTTCATGAAGAAAGGGCTTATTTGGCTCACAGTTCAGGCTTCCGTCCATCATTTTAGGGACATTCTGGCAGCAGGAACTTGAAGAGGTGGGTAATCACAGCCACTACCAAGAGTAAGGAGCAGGGAACGACACAGGCGTGCTGGTGTGCAGTTCACTTCTTCGCCCTCACACGATCCAGTCTCCCCTGCCCAGGGAGTGAGACTGCACACAGCAGGGATCTTCCTGGTAATCAAGACCCCCCCCCCACACACACACACAGGCCATCCTTTTCTAGACAATCCCCCCTCAGACTCCCCCCCTAGATAATTCTAGATTGTGGCAAGTTGTGGGTAAAACCAATTTTTATCAGTGCTAGGCACCTGGGTGTGGCACACTCCTTTAATTACAGCGTGCAGGAGGCAGAAACAGGCAGAGCCTTGTGAGTTCCAGGCCTGCCAAGGCTACACAGTGAGACGAAACAAACAGAAACAGCATCACAGATGCCAAGAGCTGGGCGTCTGTCGTGGTCACTGTGACTACTGCGTGCCACTCTGACAGGCAAAGGAGCACCAGCTGTTGATGAGCTCTGTCGGTAGTGTCTGTCTGCATCACTGTGTGTGTACGCTGTGTGGCAGAGGGTGTAATAGCCAGTGTGTGATTATGTGTAAGGCGACATGTCCCTGTAACCCTGTAGCTGTGTCCATGCCAATTGTTATATACAACTAAAGGCATAGGGTGACTGTTTTGAGATACTTGTTTACACTGCGTGAAGATGTGTCTGTGTTTTGCCTCACCTGCCTAAGGCACTTGATTGGTTTTTTTGTTTGTTTGTTTGTTGGTTTGGTTTTTTGGTTTTTCAAGACAGAGTTTTTCTGTGTTGTTTTGGTGCCTGTCCTGGATCTCTCTCTGTAGACCAGGCTGGCCTCGAACTCACAGAGATCTGCCTACCTCTGCCTCCCGAGTGCTGGGATTAAAGGTGTGCACCACCACCGCCTGGCTACCTGATTGGTTTAATAAAGAGCTGAAGGGTCAATAGCTAGGTGGGGAGGTTAGGCAGGATTCTGGGTAGAGAGAGGAACTCTGGGAAAAAGAGACACCAGTGAGACACTGAGGAAGTTGGGTGTATATTATAGAGGATAGGTAACTAGCCACAGAATGTAGATGAATAGAAACAGGTTAGGCTAAGTTATAAGAGCTAGTTGGGAACAAGCCTAAGCTAAAGGCCGAGCTTTCAGAATTAATAATAAGTCTCTGTGTCATTATTTGGGGGCTGGTGGCCCAAAGAAAGTCTGACAAGAAAGTCCAACTACCGGTGACTGAGTCAAAGTGATAGTGGCTCTGTCCTCAAAAGGCCATGAATGGATGTGATGGTCTTATGTCTGTGAGTGACAAACGTCCTATGTCTGTGAGTGACAGACGTCCTGTGCCTGTGAGTGACAGACGTCCTGTGCCTGTGAGTGACAGACGTCCTATGCCTGTGCACAGTTTGCCACCCCTGTGCCACCAGGGACCATGCTTCACGTCGGGTGATCCCCTTGTGCCTTCGTCGTGGGGATGACCCCACTTTCTCTACTGTTGGCACTGGGCTGCTTCCGTATGTGTCACGTGGTCGCGTTTCCTGTCTTGGCCCTCTGCCCTGTCCATATGGCAGTGAGGTGGTGTGCCTAGGATTCTCCCAAGGCTTGAGTCAGACAACTCTTCCTCCTCTTCTTCCTCCTCTCATCTTCCTCTTCCTCCTCTTCCTCTTCCTTCTCCTCCTCCTCTTCCTCCTCTCATCTTCCTCTTCCTTCTCCCCTCCTTCTTTTCCTGTCCCCCCTCCCCCGCCCCTTCCTCTCCTACTGTTTTATTTTATGTGTGTACACATGTGCACCTGCACGTGTGTGCACCGTACATGTGTCTGGTTCCTGTGGAGCCAGAAGAGGGCATCGGATCCCCTTGAACTGGAGTTACAGTAGATTGTGAGCCACCGTGTAGGTGCTGGGAACTGAACCCAGGTCTTCTGGAAAAACAGAAAGTGCTTTGCACCACCATCTTCTTTTGGGACAGTCTTTCACTCTATAGCCCAAGCTAGCCTCATACTTGCTAGGTAGCCCAGGCTGACCTAGAACTTGTGGTCCTTCTGCCTCAGCCTCCTGAGCGCTGGTAATCACCAAGCTGCACAACTACACCCACCTTCGTCCTAGGACTTTTGCCACGTTATGTCTGTGCCCATTTTCTTCTTTCTGTTTTTTTTCTTTTTATTCTTTTGTTTGTTTTGTTTTTGTATTTGAGACAAGGTCTCACTATGCAGCTCTGGCTATCCTGGAATTCACTGTATAGTGCAGGCTGACCGTGAACTACAGAGATCCTCCTGGCTCTGCCTCCCGAGTGCTGGGATTAAAGACGTGTGTCACTATACCCATTGGGTTTGACCCTGTGCTTGGGCATAAGGATGTCTGTGTGTGTGTGTGTGTGTGTGTGTGTGTGTGGGCACGTGCATGCGCGCCTGTGTATGCATGTGTACGCATAGCTCTAGAGGCCAAAGGTTAGCATCAATTGTCTTCCTGTATCAATCTCCACTTTAATTAATTGATTTGGTACAGGATCTCTGACTGCCCTAAAATTCTTTTTTTGTTTTTTGCTTTTTTGAGACAGGGTTTCTCTGTGTAGTTTTGGTGCCTTTCCTGGAACTCACTCTGTAGCGCAGACTGGCCTTGAACTCACAGAGATCTGCCTGGCTCTGCCTTCCAAGTGCTGGGATTAAAGGCGTGAGCCACCACTGCCTGGCGCCCTAAAATTCCTTTTTAATTAAAAAATTATGTGTGTGCCCATGTGCCATGTGTGTAGGTGCCCGGAGAAGGCAGAAGGGGGCACAGATCCCACTTGGAGCTCTAGTTACAGTTGTAACCTGCCCAACATGGGTGCTGGGAACTAAACCTTGGTCCTCTGCAAGAGTAGCAAGTGCCCTTCACCACTGAGCCATCTCCCAAGTCACTATTCTTGATGTTTTGAGACAAAGTCTCACTCTGTAGTCCAGGCTGGCTTTGAACCTTTGACAATTCTCCTGCCTCAGTCTCCCAGGTGCTGTGATTATAGGCGTGCGCCACCAACGCCCGGCTTCCATTTTTTTTCTTTTTGTTCATTTTTTTCTATTTATTTATTTTTGTGTATTTTTTGGCACAAGAGAATGAGGTCAGAGGTCAACTTTTGGGGGTCAGTCTCTCTCTCTCTCCATCAAGTGGGTTCTGGCAATCAAATTCAGGTTGCCGGTCTTGTTAGCAGGCTCCCCGCCCCTTTTCCGCCCTTTGCTTCCTTCTTTTGCTTTCTTTTGTTTTTGGGTAGGGTTCATGTAGCCCAGGCTGGCCTGGGCCTCACTATGGAACTTTAACTTCTAAACTTCTGGCTCTGTATCCCAAGTCCTGGAATTACAGGTGTGCTCCACCACATTCAGCTTTTTGTTCGTTTGGTTTTTGAGTTTCTTATTTTATTTGTCGTTGCTGCTCGTGTGTGTGTGTGTGTGTGTGTGTGTGTGTGTGTGTGTGTGTGTTACACTGCTAGCTCTGTGGCTTCTTCTTTTGTGACCTCATCTAGCCCAGAGGCCCCGTCTCCAAATACCATCTCATTAGAGTTGAACTCCACATGTAAACTGGCGCAGGACACACATTTGGTTCCTTACTGTGCCCCCATGGGTGGCAGTTCACTAGGACAGGCAGGGTCCCCACATCTCAGGAATGTCTGAGTTATGTCTTGATGACAGTCCCTTGGTGAAAGATGTAATGTATGGGTGATGGCCACTGGGTGTAGATAGTGTCTGCCCTTGTAAATTATAGTGTTCTCTTTGTCCTGTGCTGTTCCCTGGGAATGACAGGGCCATTACAGTCTGGATTATCAGTGTGCCTGTGTGCCATTTCTATGAATGTGCTTGGGTGACCATGTCCCTGGGGTCATGGTGTTTGAGTAAGAGTGACTGAGTTTGGGTGGAAGTGTGACAGTCCCTTCCAGTGGAAACCATGATGCACTTTTGGCGGTGTGTCTGTGTCTGCCCATGGTGGTGCGCTGGGATCAGGCTAGTCTGAAGGATGTCTCACTGTCACATGGCCCATGCCTATAGGGGGTCCAGACCTGGGGGCGGTAGAGCTTCGAATTGAGGAGCTGAGACACCATTTCAGAGTGGAGCATGCGGTGGCGGAAGGTGCCAAGAACGTCCTGCGTCTGCTCAGTGCTTCCAAGGCCCCAGACCGCAAGGCAGTCAGCGAGGTGACACCGAGGGCTTCTGCTAGGGGAGGGGCATTCAAGAGAGGTGGGAGGATGGGGTCTGGGACATAGAGAGATAGGGAAATTCAACAGGTCACGGTGAGATGGCCTGCCTCAATAAGAAAGAGGACCGCCTCAGGATAAATCGTAGGAGCAGGGCAGTCTCGGGGAAGGGTGGGGCCTAAACTGGGGCCTGTGAGAGGTAGAGCAGCAGCGAGAGGCGGGGCTTTAAGTGAGGTGGTGGGCACTGGTGAGAAGCAGACAGGCCTCCAGGAAGGAAAGGCTTTGGTGAGGATGCAGCCTCAGTGGGTCCTGGCTCTAGGAAGGGCAAGGCCTAGTTTTTAAGGCTCCACTTGATGGCACCAAATAGGTTTGAGGTTTAGGCCTGAGGGAGAAGTTGCTGGGGATGGATGGGTTCTGGGGATGGGCCTATGCCTGTCTTCAGCTCTCTGCCTTCTGTCTCAGGCTCAGGAGAAATTGACTGAATCTAATCAAAAGCTGGGCTTGCTGCGTGAGTCACTGGAGCGGCGCCTCGGGGAGCTGCCGGCTGATCACCCCAAGGGGCGGCTGCTTCGGGAGGAGCTCACTGCGGCCTCATCAGCAGCCTTCAGCGCAATACTGCCCGGGCCCTTCCCCGCCACGCACTACAGCACCTTGAGCAAGCCCGCCCCACTCACAGGTGAGCTCCAGACTGACTGCACCCTGGGGGCCTCGCTCCCAGACTCCTTACCAGGGTCTCCAGGCTTCTCAGCCCTGAATGCTGCTTATCCCACTGTCTCCTTCCCCTTCTTATCCTGGTCCCCATCTCTGCCTCTGCTAGCCAAGCCACCCCATCTTCTTGCTCTCTTTTGATTCTAGACTGTTGACCTCACCCCTCTCTCTTGACCTGCCTTCCTCTGCCCAGTCACCAGCCCGCGGCAGATCATTAAACCCTAGCCCCCACACCTACTCTCTTCCTTAGGCCTCACTTTTGGCTGCCCTGAGCATTTTTTTTCTCTCAACGTCAGCACCCTGAGCTCCCTTAAGCTACTTGCCCTGTCCTCTGACCCCGTGTCAGGGCCCCACTAGCTTTCCCCGCCGACACTTGCGTGAGCAGAGGTCCTTTCCCTGCTGCTCTGTCTCCTCAGCCTGCCTTCCATGAACCTGCCCTTCCTGCAGGGACCCTGGAAGTCCGTGTGGTGGGCTGCAAGGATCTCCCAGAGACCATCCCCTGGAGCCCTTCCCCCTCAGTGGGGGCATCTGGGACTCCCGACAGTCGCACCCCTTTCCTAAGCCGCCCAGCTCGGGGCCTTTACAGCAGAAGTGGAAGCCTTAGTGGACGGAGCAGCGTCAAGGGGGAAGCTGAAAACACAAGTGAGTGAGTGAGTGGGTGGGTGGCTGTGTTTGTGGTGTTTTATCATTGATTTGTCCATTTGCGTGTTTATTTAAGGCCAGGGTTTAGCTGTGTGGCCCAGGCTGCCCTCAGATTCTGGGCTCAGCTGGGACCACAGGGCACTGACTTTTGTACTATTAAATGGGCACCGGAGAGGACCCCAACCCACATCAGCTCTCCTAACTGCTATAACTCAGTTCCAGGGGATCTGATGCCCTCTTCTGACCTCCCTGGTCACTACACTCATGTGCACAAACTCCCACTCAGATATACACATATATACATAATTAAAAAATAAAAATTAGCCGGGTAGTGGTGGCACATGTCTTTAATCCCAGCACTCGGGAGGCAGAGCCAGGCGGATCTCTGTGAGTTCAAGGCCAGCCTGGGCTACCAAGTGAGTTCCAGGAAAGGCGCAAAGCTACACAGAGAAACCCTGTCTCGAAAAACCAAAATAATAATAATAATAATAATAATAATAATAATAATAATAATAAATTAAATAAATAAATAAAAATTAGGGGCCTGCGAGATGGCTCGGCAGTTAAGAGCACTTGCTGCTCTTATAGAGGACCTGGGTTCGGTTCCCACCATCCATAGAGTTGCTCACAGCTCTTCATAAATTCAGTTCTAGGGGATCTGATACCCACTTCTGACCTCTTCAAGTACCAGGCACACAACTAGTACACATACATACAAGCAGGCAAAATACTCATACACATAATAAATACAAATTAAGATAAATACATAAAATACAAAATGAGGGTACAAAATGAGGTGACATTCATTGGCATGACTTACCAAAACAGTAACAACAAGACAAAACAAAAACCTCACAAACGTAAGGAGGGATGTGGAGAAGTTGGAACCTGTATACATGGGGTGTGGGAATAGAGTAAAGCAGCCACTGTGGGAAATAGCACGGGGTGGGGACATGAACAGTGGTAGAGCTGCCTAGACTCCCCCAGTGGCCGGAGTGTGACTCAGTGGTAGAGCTCCTGCCTGTAATCCCCAGTGAGGGGATGGGATCACGGGCTGGGGTAGAGCACTTGCCTAATATATTTGAGGCCTGGTTCCATCCTAAGCCCAGCAAACATAAAAAGGGAAATTAGCAATAACCACGTGACCTAGCAATTCAGCTTCTGTGTGTCCATCAAAGAACTGAATGAGGGTCTGAGGTGTTAGACCAGTTTGTGGCATTATTCATGATGGTAAAAGGAGAAGCCATGTCCATGGATGGAGAGGCACACTGTTTTATGCAAACAGTGGACTAGGATTCAGTCTCAAAAGCAAGGCGACCATGTGCCATGCCGCAGCATGGATAAACACCGAGGACTGTGTGGTAAGTGAAAGAAGCCAGTCACAAGAAGACAAGGACCGCCTGATTGTGCTCATAGCTTGTCACAGAGCCATCAGACCCTCGGAGACAGGAAACAGAATGGCAGGTGCTGGGGTAGAGTGTTTAGTAGGGAAAGAGGTTTACATCTTCTTCAACTAAAGCTCAGAGCCCGTCTGAAGTGAAGGAGATGAATGGTATTGGTGGGGAACGCAGTAGGCTAGGGACAGAGGTTGTGTGTAGTGCTCACCTAGCATATATGAGGTCCTTAGTTTGATTCCCAGCACTGGATAAACCAAGTATGGTAGCACACAGCTGTAATCCCAGCAGGCTTGGAAGTAGAGACAGGGCAATAAAAAGTTCATAACCAGCCTAAAAGTGTATCCAAGGCTAGCCTGAACTACACAAGACTCTGTCTCAAAAACAAACTAACCAGACACCTGTCTGGTATCATACAAACCTCTCAGAATTTAGGAGGTAGAAACAGGAAGGGCAGAGAAGTTCAGGGCCAGCCTGGGCTACATGAAACACTATCTCAACATAAAACAAAAATGAGGACTGACATGGTGGCGCATGCCTTTAATCCTCACACCTGAGACGCTAAGGTGGGAGGATTCAAGGCCAGTCTGGGTGACATAGTGAGTTCTAGGCTAGCCTGGTCTTTGGAGTAAGGTTCTATCTCAAAACCAAAAGGAAAACACACAAAATGAACAATCTCTTCTCCCCAAACCCACCATCTGAATTGAAGGCTTTACTGTGCAAGGCAAGCTAGCAGAATGTTGAGGGAAGTCTTTAGGAAGACATGGACAAGATGTGGAGCAAGCACTCCCCCTCCCCCCTCTCTTCTCCCTCTCCTGCTTTCAGCTGAGGTCAGCACCATGCTCAAGCTGGACAACGCAGTGGTGGGACAGACAGCCTGGAAGCCATGTGGCCCCAATGCCTGGGACCAGAGCTTTACCCTGGAGCTGGAGAGGGTGAGCTGAACTGGGGGACAATGGGATTAGAGGAAGAGGAGTTTGGACTTCAGACACCCGAAATGATGGCCCCATTCTTCTCCCTCGAGGCCCGGGAGCTGGAGTTGGCTGTGTTCTGGCGGGACCAGAGGGGCCTGTGTGCGCTCAAGTTTCTGAAGTTGGAGGACTTCTTGGACAACGAGAGGCATGAGGTGCAGCTAGACATGGAACCCCAGGGCTGCCTGGTGGCTGAGGTACAGCCTGATGACCCCTGACCCCTTGCCCCTGGTTGTCCAGCTTGGGGAGATTCATTTCAGATGGCTCTGAGCCTTCCTGGGAAGTAAGGCTCCTGAAAACTGGGAAGGAGGCCAGGAGTAGCATGTCTCACCTAAGAAAGGCTCAGCAGTAACAGACCACATATGTGATATGTTCCCAGAAGATTGTGCTCAGCAGATTACATGTTGATCTGGTGATGGGGCTCAATGGGTGGAATGCTTGCCTAGCATGCACCAAGCCCCGGGTCCCATTTCTAGTCCAGATAAAACTAGATGTGGGGGCTGGAGGGATGGGTCAGCAGTTGAGGGCACTGGCTGCTCTTCCAAAAGACCTGGGTTTGATTCCCAGCACCTACATGGCCACTCACAGCTGTCTGTAACTCCAATTCCAGGGGTTCTGACACCCTCTTCTGGCCTCCTTGGTCACTAGGTACACATGTAGTGCACAGACATACGTGCAGGAAAAACACCCATACATGAAATAAACAAAAAAACTAGCTGTCATATAACCTCAAGCCACATGGTGAGCAGGAGGCCAGGAATATAAAAGATTTACCAAAAAACAAACCCAAAGCCAGGTGGTGGTGCACACTTTTAATCCCAGCACTCTGGAGGCAGAGGCAGGTGGATCTCTGAGTCTGAGGCCATTCTGGTCTACTGAGCAAGTTCCAGGACAGCCAGAGCTACATAAAGAAACCCTGTCTTGAAAAAGGAGAAGAAAGAGGGAGAGAGCCTACCTTAAAAACAAACAGCTGGATGTGGTGGTGCACACCTTCAATCCAGCACTCTGGAAACAGGCAGGCAGATCCGAGTTTGAGGCAGCTTGATCTATATAATGTGTTCCAGGCTAGCCAGGCCTACATAGAGAGACCCTGTCAGGAAAACAAAAACAAGCCCCAAACCCCTATTTTCTGCCACTCCAGCCTGGGCTATATAGTGAGGTCTGTGTCAAAAAACCAAACTCTGCGGTGAAGCCTACTATGGAGCATGAGGCTAGCACGCTCGGAGCTCTGGCTTCCATCCCCAGCACGAAAAGACAGCAGCAGCAACCATCTTAAACAGAGGCAAGAAGCTGCTGACGGCCTAAGAGCGAGTGAAGGCTGCACCTCACAGAACTTTCTGGAGCTCCGTTTTCACTGAGCCTATCATGTTGAGTTCCTTTGTGGACAGAACATTCTGTCTGAAGTGTAGCTAGTGTAAGTAGAAACCAAAGTTTTTACCTCACTGAAGTTTTAAGTAATTTAAATTTTGATCTCCACACATGGCAACTGTACAGGAACACTCTGAGTCTAGAATTCAATACCTATAACGTGTTGGAGTTGGGAATACTAAACTAAATCATCATGGTTTCCTTTCATAGGTGACCCTGTCATCACTGGGGGCTTCTGAAACAAAGAGCCAGGCTCTATCCTTCATGTTTCTGATTCAGTTGAAGAGATATAGGGTCTGAGAATATATTTCTAGAAGTTCCCAGGTCCATAAGGCATTTTTCTATCAGTGTGACAAATACCTGAGATAATCAAAGCGAGAGGGTTTATTTTGGCCATGGTTTCTGTCCATGGTCCCTTAGCCCCACTGATCTGGGCTTGTAGCTCAGCATGTTATCCAGCAGTACAAGTGCAGGAGGCCTGTGCACCTAATGGGATGCTGAAGCAAAGAAACACAGGAAGGAGCTGGGCTCCTGATATCCTGTATGAGGACATGCCCCAAAGACATCACTTCCTCCCACTAGGACCTGCTCTAAAGTTTACACCACCCCCAACTAGAACCACAGGCTTGTGACCAAATCTTCAATACACAGGGCCATTTGGGGACATTGCTCAGCTCAACAACAGTGCCAGATGATGCCAGTGTGGCCAACCTGGGACCACACTTGGGAATCAAGTCCGTAGATGATGTGACACTGGTTTCTGGACTCACACATCAGTCTTGTTGGTTCAGACCCCTTCCTTCCCTCCAGAGGGAGGTCTAATTGCCTGCTTCCTCCATTTCCAAAGTGGAAGCCTGATATGGTTTGAATATGAATGTTCCCTCTTAAGTACTCTTCCTGTGGCTGTGGTAAACTACCCTAACAGAAGCAATTTAAGGGAGAACTGGTTTCTTTTGGCTCACAGTCCATCATGGTGGGGAGGCCAAGACAGTGGGAACTGTAAGTAGCTGGTCACTTGCATAGGAAGTGAAGTCAGGGAGCAGAGGTGACTGCTGGTCCAGGGTCCCCACCTAGGGAAAAGTGCCTCTCACATTGGGTGTGTCCTTCCCTGCCAGGCATAACTACCTTGGGCAATCCCTCACGAGTGTGCCTAGAGGCTGGCCTCCCTCACGAGTGTGCCTAGAGGCTGGCCTCCCTCACGAGTGTGCCTAGAGGCTCTTCTAGGTGATTCTAGTAAAGTTGATAACTAACACTAACTATTGCAACCCCCACGAGGGCTTGTGTTTGCACACTTGCTCCCCAGCTGGTGGCTGTTTTAAGAGGTTATAGAACCCTCGGGAGGTGGAGCCTCACTTAAGGAGTGTGTCACTAGGGGACAGACCTTGAGGACTATAGTTAGACCCTCCTTCCTGCTGCCTTTCTGCCTCCTGGTCCTCTGAGAAGTGTCTGCTTCAGTCTTGCGCCACTATGGACCTCACTGCCTGAGCTGCCATGTCTTCTTCCGTGACGGACTGTGTTCCCTAAGCTGTGCACAAGGACAGACTGCTCTGTCAGAGTGAGGAGAAAGCAGTGCAGCGCTTCCGAAGGCAAGCAGTGAGTTGTGTTGATCCTCTATCCTCAGGACAACAGACCCGAGGAAATAGACTCAAAGTCAGCCGGTTTCCTTGGGTCCATGGTCTCAGGTCACAACCGATTGACCCCATTGCTTCTAGGTTTGTGGCGAAGCACGCCATGGGGTAGAGCTGCTCTCTCTCATGCTGACAGGGAGACAGGGAAGAAAGAGGAGGAGGAGGAGGTCTGCTAGTGATGATACCTTCCTCTTCCCACCAATCCATCACGCTCTGAACCCATCAGTAGATGAATCCCTGAGGGAGGTCGTTGCCTTGTGCACAGTCACTGCCGAAGGCTTAGCTTTACACATGTTTGCTAGAGTCAAACCACTTGCCCTCAGAGACGCCTCGTGCCCTGTACTTAAGGTCGTGAGTGCCTCTGTTCCTGAGACCACTGCAGCTGAGCATGTCCCCACAGGTCACCTTTCGCAACCCCATCATTGAGCGGATCCCTAGGCTCCAAAGGCAGAAAAAAATCTTCTCCAAGCAGCAAGGTAAGGAGAGGCCCGAGAGCGCTGGGTGGGACAGCGCGGGAACCTCAGGATGTCAAGGTGGTGATCCTAGCCTTGCTATCCTAGGGAAGGCATTTCAGCGTGCCAGACAGATGAACATTGATGTGGCAACTTGGGTGCGGCTGCTCCGGAGACTTATCCCTAATGCTGCCACCACGGGCACCTTCAGTCCCAACGCATCTCCAGGTGCCGAGATCCGGCACACTGGGTAAGGAAGGAGGATGGCCCCAGTCTTACCTGTCCCTCCTGTTTCCAGGGTGCTAGGTCCCCAACTCATCCCCCTCCCTCTCCTGCAGAGATATATCCATGGAAAAGTTGAACCTCGGTGCTGACTCAGACAGCTCGTCCCAGAAGAGCCCATCAGGGCTGCCCTCCACCTTATGTAGCCTGGTGAGTGTCTACCTCCTCTAGGCAGGGCAGCCTAAGAAACCAGCTAATTTTTCAGAAACCTCCAGGAACTAACCAAGGATCACACAGTAGGACCAGGCTTTTTGTTTGTTTGTTTGTTTGTTTTTGTTGAGTATAGTTTCAGGCTTTGAACTCTTTGAACTCCTGATCCTCCTGCTTCTGTCCCAAGTGCTGAGACAACCATGCCTGGTTTATAGGGCACCGATTACCGTGCCTGGCTTATAGGGTACTGAAGATGAAATCCAGGGCTTTCTGAATGCTAGACAAATACTCTGCCAACTGAACTACATCCCAGTACCTCAGTTGTTTCTATCCTAGCTTCAGAATGTCAGCTGGGAAGCTGGGCAAAGTGATGTGAGCATAGCATCCCAGCAAGGGGCGGCTAAGGCAGAGTGGTCACCACAAGTTTGAGTCCAGCCTAGACTACGTAGCAAGTTCTAGGCCAGTTTGGGCTACATACCCAGACCTTGTCTCAGAAACCAAAGCTAGGGGGATGTGAGCTTAGGGGCAGAGATTCTCTCTCTAGCAGAGCTCTTGAGCAGTGTGCTTGCAGCTCTGGGTTCTATTCCCAGACTGAAAAAGAAAAAAGAAACATAAAGTGTGAGCTAGAGGGAAAGGGGCAGAAAAGGTGCCCGCCTGTGATTCCTGCTCTGGGGAGTTGAGAACTCAGGTCATCCTCAACTATGTAGCAGATTTGGGGGGCGGGCATTTTTCTTTTCTTATTGAGATTATAATATAATTAAACCAGTTCCCACTTCCTTTTCCTCCCTCCAAGTCCTCCTGAGACCCCTCCTTGCTCTCTTTCACATTCATGGCCTCTTTTTTCATTAATTGCTGTTGCATGCATGCATGTGTGTGCAAACATTTATATATTCCTAAATACAACCTGTTCAGCCTTTGTAATGTCACATATTTATATGATTTCAAGGCTGAGCATTTAATATCGGATAACCACGTATTGTACTTTTCCCTGGGGAAGACTAATTCTTTTACTCTAAGCATCCTTAGATGCCTGTAGTTCTTTGAATAGCGTTGAGGCCTCACGGGCTTTTCCCCACCCACTTTGGCATGTCTTGTTGTTACTGTCCTTGTTCAGCTCACAGCTGGGCAGTCATGCTGTGGACTTCACAGGTGTAGCTTCTGACACCCGAAGGAGACAGTCCCACAGCAAACTCCCCGCCCTCTGGCTCTTAGAGTTGTTCCACCCCCTCTTCCAGAGCCCCTGAGCCTTAGGTGCAGGGGAGGTCTGTAGATGTGTCCGCTGGGACTGGGCCCCACAGCTCTGGATCCTGATTGGTTGTGGTTTTCTGTAGTGGTGTCCATCTGTAGCAAAGAGAAGTTTCAGTGATGAGAGGTGAGGACTGCACTCATCTGTGGGTCGAAGGACAAGTATTTAGAGTAGTTAGGGATTGTGCTGGTTTAGTACAGTGGCGGGTGCAGGTTCTCCTCCAAGATCCACGGCTTCACTAGCCCTGGGCAGTGGGCTGGGTTTCTAGTACCCGGCATGATTTCCCTCTGGTTGAGTGGGTCTTAAGTCCAGTTAGAGAGCTGTTGGTCCAAAACATGAAGGAAAAAATTTGTTAAAGACAAACTGTGTTGCTCTCCTGGTGGGGTTACCAAAAGAAGTGGTGGTGCAGCTGTCATGACTCCTCTAGTTCTGTGGTGAGCCTGTTGAATGCTGTGTGGATGAGTGGTTACAGCCAGGCTCTGGGGCTTTACTCTCGATCACATAGTGGGAATGTCATAGATAGAACTTATGTGGGTTACCAGATACTTCTTTTCTTTTTTCCCTTGTCTTTGTCAGGGTTTCTATTGCTGTGAAGAGACACCATGACCATGGCAACTCTTATAAAGGAAAACATTTCATTGGGGCAACTCACTTACGGTTCAGAGGTTCAGTCCATTATCATCATGGTGGGACGTGGTGGCTTGCAGGGGACATGATGCTGGAGAAGTAGTTGAGAGTCCTATATCTTGCAGGCAACAGGAAGTGGTATGAGTATCACTCTGAGTGAAGCTTGAGCAAAAGATTCTTCAAAGCCCGCCCCCCACAATGACATACTTCCTCCAACAAGGCCACACCTCCTAATAGTGCCTCTCACCGTTTTATTTCACACTCCCTCCAACCATTGCTAGCTCTGGTAGACTATGTATCCACAGGCTGGCCCGTCAGTGTTCAGTATTTATCTATTTTCCTCTTATATTTATTTATTTATTTGTTGGTTTGTTTTGGGTTTCTCTGTGTAGCCCTGGCTGTCCTGGATCTCACTCTGTAGACCAGACTGGCCTTGAATTCACAGAGATTGCCTTCTCTCTCCTGAGTGCGGGGGTTAAAAGTGTGTTCCACCACACCTGGCTTCCTTTTAAAGTTTCCATCTTTCTATTTATTTTGTGTGAACGTGTGTGCACTCATGGAGGTCAGAGGAACAACTTGCAGGATTCAGTTCTCTTCTTCCACCATGTGGGTCCCAAGACTCAAACTCACGTTGTCAGGCTTGGCAGCAAGCGCCTTACCCCCCAAGGCATGTTGTTGGCCATTGTCTTTTCTTTCCATATCGTGCTGCTTAACCTCCTGGGTGCTGAGACTGTGCACCACTGTACCCGGCTGCTCAGCC